>JAVJIF010011843.1:0-67391 GCA_038442645.1 Agave tequilana | reverse complement strand
CCGGGAATGTAGTAGATAATGACGCCATCCTGGCACGCCGTTCATCGGCACCCTGAAAGGGTTGGCCTTTGAATGGTTTATGAAGCTCCCAGAAGGTTCTATCAAGAACTGAGGCGATTTGGAGAAGCTCTTTTTAAACACGCTTCTTCGAGGATGACTCCGAAGTCACAATGCCAACCCTTTTGGCTACCAAACAGCGAAAAGGGGAGTCCGTCAAATCTTTCGTGGAAAGATTTCAGAACATGGCGCTCCGGTGTCAAGCGGTATGACCCAGGCCACCCTGGTGGAAACATGCCGCCACAATCTCCAAACCTCACTCCTTGCTCAAATAGGAGTTGCTGAAAGCCGCACCTGGAAGCAATTAGTCCAACAAGGTGAACAGGCTGAGGAGATTGTCGCCCGTGTCAGAGCGGAGGAAGGTAAGCCTAGGCCGGAAAGGTCGACAAGGCGTGCGCCGGACACATCCCTCCAAACAAAGCGGAAGGATAATTTGGCAACGAAGACCAAATCTCCCGCCAAACCTCAATCAGGCAAGGCAAGTGGCTCTTCAAGCCAGCCACGCGCCAACAAGCAATATTCCTTCAAGAAGGGAACATGTCGATTCGCTGTTTAAACTACTCAACAAGAGCAACCGACTGAAGCTTCCTGAAGCTAGGCGCCCAGAGGTAAGTCGGCAAGACCGACAATCCCAACTACTGCATGTATCACAGGATGTTGGGACACCCCACCAAAAGCTGCTACGTCTTCAAGGACATCCTTCAGGCTCTGATTGACGCGGAGGTGTTAAAGCTCCGACCAGAGCAGAAGAAGGTGACGGCTAATGTGACGTCAGTCCTCCAGTTCAGAGACAACCTCCAACGCCTGCGGGGGTAACTCCTATTCCAAGAGGAGAGCTGAGAGTGGTCAAACAGACCCTCACCAGCAGCAAGAGAAAGGCTTGGTACCCGTCCCTACACCTCAAGGGGAAATTATGTGGGTCCACCCTGACCTTGTCAATGAACAGCAATGGACTACTGTGACCAACAGGAAATCCAAAGGCAAGGCAAAGGCCTCATCCTGTAATGTGGTGGGTGCCTCCTCTCGAGAAGCGAAGACTGATATCCCTTCACTGACCGACTCAGAGGAGGAAACGATAGTCTTGGCCGCAGAGCCCAACCAACCGATGGCGGGAACCCGTTCAGGACAGGCGTACTTGAAACAGTACGGCGAGACGGCGAGTAGCCTCTCCACAACCAACTGCGGAGCCAGTCAGGCCCTCCACAAAGCCACCTGTGGAGAAGCAGAAGGAGACTCGATTTTCTCGAGCCCTTCAAAAGGGCATCGCGGAAGGATCTACGGCACCTTACCGCTTTGATGTCCTGGCTCAGTTGGCCAACATTCCGGCACGCATTACCTTGTATGAACTTCTTAGACTATCAAAGTCGACCAGGGAAGCTCTGCAAGAAGCTCTGGCAAATGCTGAGGTCTTCATGACCCAGGTGCCGAAGGAGGAAGATGTAGAGGATTGCCTCCACACCTCCCAGAATGCCCCCTGCATCACCTTCACGGCAGATGATATGCAGGTGAAAGGGAAGCATGATTGACCCCTGTACTTCACAGGGTATATTGGATCGTCCGAGGTGAACCGCATCCAGGTAGATCCAGGGTCCGCGTTGAGCATCATGCCTCGCCGGGTCATGCAACATCTCGGCATTCCTACCCATCGTTTGAGCCCCACCCAGACGACTATCTATGGGTTCAATGCCAACCAGACCCGTCCGATGGGAAGATCAAGCTCAGGTGTCAGATTGGAAGCCTCAAGTCGGAAGTGACATGCTACATCATCGACGCCGACACTTCCTACAATCTATTGCTGGGACGACCGTGGATTCACCGCAACTCCATCGTTCCCTCCACTCTCCACCAAGTCATGAAGTACATTGACGGGAGTGGAAATGTGCAGACGTTGATCGCCGAAAGGTATCCGTTCAAGGGGTCGAGAATTATTTCACCGACTCTTTGCTGTACCAAGATCCGGTGGAGACGGATGAAGCCCCACAACCAGAGGAGCCAGACTCTGGTAATGAGGCTGACACTGAGCCTGAGAAAGAAGAGTGCCTGTGGGAGTTAGAACCACTTGTAACGGGCACTAATAAGCCCGATGTCGATAATACCACCGATGATGTAGGCGGTTGGTATATTAATGAAGATTTAGATTTTGCGTATTTTTCTGTGTGTGCTTCTGATTCAATACCGTCAGATACTAGCACTGATATAGATGACGATCTCTGGTCGGCAATGGGTGCCTTAACATCATTGCATGTACCAGTGAAATCGTCCTTCGAGACATACCAAGACAATGGTAATGCGCAAGAATCTATATTTATGGTTCCAGCAAGACGGAAAGGCCAAAAACCAATTCTTTTTGGGCGAATCTCGTCTGAACCAACGCCCCGCGAAGAATCGGAAGGCGAGGAAGAATCCCCTCAGTTCGATCATTACGAACCAAAAGCGCTCAAAATAATGAGATGCATGGGGTACGACCTGACCAACAAACCCGGGTTGAACTTCGGCAAAGGAAGGAGGACGTTGCTTCAATCCTTTGTGCCGAAAGGGAAGGCCCCCGATTATTATCATCGGACACGCCGGGGGTTGGGCTATGTATCAACTCCGGTCCCATCAGCCTCCGATTCTCAAGAATCGTCGAGCAACGATTACTCTTCAGACACATCATCTTGGGAGTCAGATGTCAGTGTCGGCAACATCTTCAAGGAACTTTCAGTGAACATGGTTTCGACAAGCCACCTGGAAGATGGAAATGAAGAAATGATCCAATCTGATACAGATCCTTGGATCAAACATTTAAATGCTCTTTGGGATACCCGCTTTGAACAGCGCGAGCCACCCACAGAAGACAAGGTTGTTCAGATCAACCTAGGAGATGAGGCTAACCCTAAGCCCATCTTCATAAGTGACGGCCTGTCACCTTCGAGAAGAAAGATCTAATATCTCTTGTACAAGAGTATATAGACGTCTTCGCCTGGAATTATGAGGACATGCCAGGACTTGATCCTCAAGTGGCCATGCACCGCCTCAACATCAATCCGGACGTAAAGCCTGTCAAACAACAGCAGCGACGGTTTCGTCCAGAAATAATGGAGGCAATTCAATCAGAAGTCAGAAAACTTATTGATTCTGGCTTCATCAGGGAAGAACAACATCCCGACTGGGTAGCCAACATTGTCCCAGTTGCCAAGAAGAACGGGAAGATCCGGATCTGCATCGACTTCCGTGATCTAAACGAGGCTTGTCCCAAAGACGAATTCCCATTGCCAATCACAGATGTCATGATTGACAATACTTGTGGATTCGAACGAATGTCCTTCATGGATGGATTCTCAGGATACAATCAAATCAAAATGTATCCTGACGATGAAAAGCACACCTCCTTCAGGACACCATTGGGGTTTATTGCTATACCGTCATGCCCTTCGGACTGAAAAATGCAGGGGCAACATACCAAAGGGCCATGAACGCCATTTTCCATCAGCAAATACGCAAAACGGTGGAATGTTATGTTGATGACATCGCGGTAAAAAGCCGCACTAAAGGTGATCACATAGCAGACCTGAAGGTGGTCTTCGACATCATGCGGGCTCATCAATTGAAGATGAATCCCACAAAGTCCTTCCTGGGGGTGGCCAGTGGCAAATTCTTAGGATTTGTTGTAACATCCACCGGAATTCACTTGGACCCGGAAAAGGTTCGCGCTATCCAGGAGATGCAACCTCCGAGAAATCTCAAGGAACTCAGGGGATTGCAAGGACGATTGGCGTACATCCGCAGGTTCATCTCAAACCTCTCCGGAAGATGCCAACCCTTCACTAAGCTAATGAAGAAGGGTGTCTCGTTCATTTGGGACGACGCTTGCCAACAAGCGTTCGAGGAAATCAAACAATACCTCACCCAACCACCAGTCCTTGCAGCTCCGGTATCCGGAAAGCCTTTCCTGGTATACGTCCGAGCAATGGATCATTCTTTGGGAGCTCTACTAGCTCAGAATGACGATCAAGGACGTGAGCAAGCAATCTACTATCTGAGTAGAACAATGATCGGAGCCGAACATCGGTATAAACCGATCGAGAAGGAATGTTTGGCACTGGTGTTCGCTATCCAGAAAATGCGACACTATCTGGTAGGCCAAACTATAAACGTCATATCAAAAGTCAACCCCTGAGGTTACTTATGACTAAACCTTCATCGCTAAATGGCCGACTGGCAAAATGGGCCATATTGCTCTCCCAATATGAGATGCGCTTTTTACCACAAAAGGCCATTAAGGGACAAGCAGTCGCGGATTTCCTAGCTGAGCACCCAGATCCGAGGGCAGCCAAAGTCTACGAGGATCTCCCAGATGAAGTTGCTGAAGTCTGCCTGACTCAGACATCGTTCGAAAGTCAAGTATGGCAACTTTTCTTCGACGGTGCATCAAGAACAAGCCCGAAGGGACACGTAGTAGCAGGGGTAGGAGTAGTACTCGTATCCCCACAAAATTATGTGATTCCCCGAGCTGTCTCATTAACTGAGCCTTGTTCCAACAATGTGGCAGAGTACAACGCTCTTTTGATTGGGATGCAATTCGCCGATGAGATTGGCGTTAAAAATCTCGAGGCATACGGCGACTCCAAGCTCATCGTCAGCCAAGTTCGCGGGGAGTACGAAGTCAGACATGAAGACTTAGTACCCTATTACAACGCGACTATCCGCATGGCCGAGGGATTTACAAGCTTCTACATCGACCATGTACCGCGCAGGCAAAATGCGCACGCAGATGCACTCGCATCCCTGGCTGCCTCCTTAGCTCTTCCAGCTGGAGCAATGGAGAAGATATTCGTCTACAGCCACGACCTGTATTGCCCGAGAAATGCTCTCGAGGACTATCAGGAGTCAACGGGAGGTCGTCACCGCGAAGAAGCATTTGAAGCATCAACCGGTCCAGAGCTTAGAGACTGGCGATTCCCCTACATTGATTTCGTCTTATACGGCATTCTGCCTGAAGACACCAGAGAGGCGGCTGCCATTAGAAGGAAAGCCCCCAAATTCTATTATAATGCGATTACGCGAACATTGTATCGTCGATCGCATGACGGGATCTTGCTCCGGTGCCTCTCACCAAAGGAGGCTCAAGAGGTATTGAAAGAAGCCCACGACGGCATGTGTGGAGCCCATCAACCTGGCCCAAAACTGGCACATCGACTCCAAAGATTGGGTTACTACTGGCCCAAGATGATTGCCGATGCCGTCACTTATGCCAAGAGATGTCACGCCTGCCAAGTGCACGGCGATTTCATCCATCAAGCACCAGGGTACCTCCACTCTACGGCCTCTACCTGGCCATTTGAAATGTGGGGCATGGACGTGGTTGGTCCTATCAGCCCACCATCATCAAAAGGACATCGGTTTATTTTGGCAATAACCGATTACTTCTCTAAGTGGGCTGAGGCCATTCCCTTGAAGGAAGTCAAGTCGTCGAACGTGATCAAGTTCGTGAAACACCACGTTATTTACCGTTTCGGTGTACCTCGGCGAATTGTCCATGACAATGGGCCTCAGTTCATCAGCCAGGCTTTCCAGAGATTCTGCGCTAAGTTCAGAATCCAGAGTGTGTCCTCAACGACATACTATCCTGCCGCTAATGGCCTCGCAAGAAGCTTTCAACAAGACTATTGGCAAGCTTCTCAAAAAGTTCGTCCCGAAAAAGTCAACGAGACTGGGACGACAAGTTGGGTGAATGCTTATGGGCTTACCGCACAACTGTGTGAACCCCAACTAAAGCTACGCCATTTTCTTGGTCTATGGGTGTGAAGCCGTGCTCCCACTAGAGATCCAAATTCCATCTATACGCGTCGCCTTGACAGCGGAGATGACAACAGAGAGGAAGCATCGACCGCGACTCCAGGAATGGAGCCTTAGATGATAAACGTCTGTAGGCCCAACAGCAAATCGAGCTCTACCAAGCTCGAATTACCAGAGCCTTCAACAAGAAAGTTAAAGTGCGAACTTTCAAGAAAGGCGAATCTTGTCTTAGCCGTCAGAAGACCCATGGTAATGACGCACCAAGACAAAAGGAAAATTCCAACCCAAATGGGAAGGACCATTTGTAGTAGAGTCAGTCTACTCAAATGGGTCATATCGCTCATAACCTCGAATGGCGATACACTTATGATGCCGATCAATGGCAGGTTCCTGAAGAAATACTATCCTTAGATGGTATTCTCCCGCTGATCAAGTTAAAAGTACACCTCTGATCAAAGTAAGAAAAAATTTCTTCATTATAACATCCGACGCCCCCGACGGCTAAGGATAGAAGAAAATGTTGGCTTCTAAGCCCAACATAAGTCTTCGACAACTCATCATGCTGAGGGGAATAGCATGGCTAGCCCAACTCAAACGGTAGTTGGTAAAGGCACCTCAAATCCGTTGACAGCTGAGGGTTTGCTTAAAAATTTTGAGTGGGACTTGGCTCCACTCCTTCCTCCAAAATCCCTTACCAATTCTCATATACAGAATGGTAGGTCTACAAAATACAACCATTACTAAGTTAACACTATACCTCTGGTAATGGAAACTTTTCAATATTCCTGTCGAGTACAAATTTTGTTTGTCAACTCTACACGGAGTATCAAACTTTCAAATTTGCCAAGTTAACACTACACTTCTGGGCACTTCAAATTTTCACTTGTCAATCTCACCAATAGAATGACAGGCCCTCAAATTACTCTTATCATGAGTCAATCTTTGTCAAGTTAATATCACACCTCTGACAAATTATGTTAAAGTTTAACACCACAACTCTTAAACAGTAATCAAGTTTCTGCCAGGTTAAATATTACACCTCTGACAGTCACTTTTCTTCAGACTTCCACACCGAAGCTGAAATGGATGATGCTAAGTTAAAACACACACCTCTAGCATCCAAGTCATTGCTAAGTTCAACAATACACCTATGGGCATGACTTTCCCTCGGGACTTCCTTATGCAAGCCGAGATGACCAATGCTAAGTTCAACATTACACCTCTAGCATTACCTCACTGTCAAGTAAAACATTAACCTATGACAGTGACACTTCGAGTTAAGTTAATATCACACCTCTGACTCACATCCTTGTCAAGTTAACATTACACTTCTGACAAGACCACTTTCAACCCGTTAAGTTAATATCACACCTCTGACGGTAACAAACTTTCCTAGATTCCCTACGAGTCTGGTCCCACTTGTTATTCTCTTCAACAGAATAACAAGTCTACCTAAAAAAACATTGTTAGGTTAATACTATACCATCAACAGTGTTTCCATCAAATCCCCAGTTGAGCTCAATCAAGTTAATCCCAAACACTCGATAAAAGTTCACCCTCCCTGGGGGTACCAATTCTACTTGTCACTTTTTTATTAAAGTGGCAGGTCCATCAAAAATTTCATCTCTATCAAGTTAATATACACCTCTGACAGTATCGTGGAGAGTTCCTGAAAAGGATCTTTCTCCACAAAGTTTGACTTATTAAAATTACCATCATAATTTTGACAAAGTCAAAGACTCTTTGCTTCTATGCGTCTAATGAAGACAAAAAGTTTAAGACAATGAAGAGGGCAAAAAGAGAAGTGTCACTTTTATTTATTTCCAGGCATATGAAAGTGATACAAAAACGCTCTCTTTATACAATAAGATTGAGTGTTACAGTCAAAACGCTCTCTACAATAAG
The DNA here is from genome assembly GCA_038442645.1 of Agave tequilana. NCBI lineage: Eukaryota > Viridiplantae > Streptophyta > Magnoliopsida > Asparagales > Asparagaceae > Agave > Agave tequilana. Next base: position 59,651 of record JAVJIF010011843.1, on the reverse strand, counting down.
ATGGAGTGTTACAATTAAGGAGTACAAAGAAGTCCCTCTCTCTCTCAGTGGTTGCACTCACTCCTGAAGCTGCATCTGATTCCAAGTACAGGATGGCGCATGATGTAAACATCGAAAGAGCCCTAGCTGACTAAGCTAAGAGCAATGGTGTTCTTGAGGCCCGGTGGCAGCAGAAAGTCCTGCAACCCTTCGTTCATGAGCATCTATCTTCCCCAGCAGGCATCCAGCAGACATGGAAAGTCCTCGATGACTTCTGGAGTGGAGAGGAAGAGGATCTATCTGCCGCCGTGTCCACCGTAACCTCCTCGCCGCCATATTACCCTGACCATCTCTTGCCAGCAGGCATGATTGGTGCAGTGGATCTGAAGAGACCTTGGCGAGAGTCGAGTCCTCGTCAGGGGACAAATATATTCCTTGTGGACGACGAGGACCAATAATATATTCCCTTGTGGATGAACATCGAACAAGTCGCCATCTGATATATTCTCCCACGGACTTGGCGAACATGAAAAAGAATGACCAAGCTACCTGCAAAAAAGCAAACAGGGAATCAGACAATTTAGAGCTTAGTACACTTTAACAGAAGAAAACTAATCACAGACGCGGCTATTTTCAAAGACCGCAGACGCCGGGAATAATCCGCGCAGCGAGCCAGATTCCTGCGACAATAAAAACAGACGCGAGCGGAGACTGTGATACACACAGATGCAAACGCGACTTAACTCCACTCCGCGTCTAAGATACAAGGTGCGCAGAGAATCAGACGCCGAAAATTGCCATCTCTCTGTTGGGGGAACACAGGAGTGCAAGATCCGGGTCTGAAGCCTTCAACCCGAGTTGGAATTCATCCAAGTCAGTGGCCTTAAAACGCGAGCTTCATGAGTAAAGCCGCGGCCACGTACCAAAGACTTCTGTACTCGCATCTAGGGAAATTCAAGTCGAGGGCGCAAATTCCAGAAGAAGGAAGCACCAACCACGACTTCACAAGAAGGTCCAGATGATATCTCTTTGAGAGGTATACTAAAATGCAAACTTGGTTGGATCTAAAATGTCATGGTAAGTGGGCATGGCAAACCGCAGAAGCCTCTGTTAAGAGTTGAAAACTATCTGCGTTGAGACGCGGACGTAAAAAGTGCTTAAAGAGACGCTTCCTGCCATTGAAATCACTTGACAGTGGTAATCCATTGAAGAGACCAAACTGAAGCATGAAAGGCTCTGGGTCATCTTCATCCACAGAGGCACCTTCATCCATGGAGGCAAACCCCTGATAGGGTCCTTGAAGGAAGAAGGCAGAGTCCCTCAGAGTACTCGCTCCTCAAACAGAGCACGGTCTAAGCAGCCGCTGTTAAAGAGGAGGGGGTGAGTCCTATTTATAGGCAACCCCTGATAACGGTCATTAATGGTCCTTAATTCATTAAAAAAACCGCCGGCCTAATGACCGCACGACCGTCAAAGCCCAATGGGAGGCTGACGCGTGGAACGTCGCTTCGGAAGCGTCGCAGGCGCTGATCTCAAACCGTCAGCGCCGGTTTGCATTAAAGGGCATTAACGCCTAAGTCCAATGAAAAACCGACGCGTGGACAACTGCTTCGGGAAACAACGGATGACCCGGTTTCCCAATCGTCAGGAAGACTTGACGTTCAATCGTCAGCGAAGACATGACGGTTAAAGATCTCATAAAATCTTTAAATCAGGCTGCATTAAACGCAGATGGGAAAGCCGCGTCCGGTTGCATTAAACGCAGATGGGAAAGCCGCATCCAAGAATCCGCGTCACCCTTCTCAAATTGGAAGGCGTTCACCCGCGTTTTAGAGGAAGCGCCCCTCTGGGCCTCGGCGACGGTCGCCTTTGAGGACGATGCGGTTGGCTTGGTCTGGGGTGCCATCGCTAGTAATGGAGATGAACCGTTCAAAAATCCAGTAACGGAGTTGAATAGTTCAAGAGATTGAACAGAGAAGGAAAAATCCTCTTTCTTAATTCTCTAAGCAAGTGCGTTCGGAGAAGAAGAGATCTCTCTCTAACTGTTGCCTTTTATAGGTCACAAGGATTCGCGAAGATACGCGGCGCGCGTGGCCCGATTAGTTCTGCAGCGATGTCATCGCTTGACGCGTGGAGCAAATCAGTTTCTCTGCAGCGAAGATCATGCGCCACGCTCCGCAGCGAGTCATCATTCGACACGTGGAGCAGTTCATTTAATGAACCGGGAAGCCCGCGTGCCAAAAGGGTGAAAATCCCGCCGGTTCCCCAGGCCAACTGGCAGCGCAATCATGACCCGCGCCCGCCAAAGGTGAAATCGCCGGGTTCCCCAGGCCAACTGGCAGCGCAATCATGACATGGCACAGATTCGCACCCAACGGACACGCCTCTTCGATGGTCGTGCCCCGTCAGCACCACCATAATGCACCCAGAAAGTCACGTTGCGCTCAGAAAATCGCGTCTTTATTAGAGGTGCGTCTTTCCTAAGTCCGCGTCCGTCCAAGCGGGCCTAACATCGCGTTTGCCTTATGGAAGATCAGTCGCGTTCCATTGCAAAAGATGCACCCTATGGAAGTCGCGTCTTTAAAGCAGTACCATCTCTGCTTTCAAAAAGAACCTGCGTTCGGCTCCTGCTTCTGCAAATCAGTTCAACAGTACACTGGCACAAGCAGAAGACCAACCACTCTTGGCTTAAAGCACACCCACGACAGACTTAAAAAAAGCAATCGGGGAGGTTTAGGACTGTGTATCTAGACACTCGACACGATCAACTTCTGGTGCTTCAAAGAGTTCAACAGTACACTCATGAAGACCAACTCCAGATAAGATCGAACCCGGAGCATCAACAGTCCAGTCATGAAGGTGAATTCAGCTAGAGTCCAAAGTATTTCGAAATCCGTTCCAGTTAACTGCGGAATATCGAAAACTTTGGAGGGGTTCTGTAGGCTGTCTAAAAGTCACTAAAAGACAAAGCAATAAAAGCAGAGTCTCAAGTTCAAGGCGCGTTGGTCGACACCCGCGTCTCAGCATTAAGGCGCGTTGGCTCGACACCCGCGTCTCAGCATTAAGGCGCGTGGGTCTAAACCCGCGTCTCAGCATCAAGGTGCGTTGGCTCGACACCCGCGTCTCAGCAACAAGGCGCGTGGGCTCGACACCCGCGTCTCAGCAACAAGGCGCGTAGGTCTAAACCCGCGCCCAGTCGTAACACCCCGGATTACGGGGCAGTCACCGCACAAGTAGCGGGAAGTGGCCCCTCATGTGGGAGCGTTTTCAGGGGGCACGTTCACCCCCTAGGACCTCTATAAATAGCCTCGTTGCTATGAGGTCGAGGCAATCAGAAGAGGAGGGGGCGGTGGTAAAAAAAAAAGAAGGATCAGGCATCAAAAGAGGAGATCATCAACAAGAGAGAGAGAGAAGACTCTTCGTCAAGCTTGCTGCGTACGAGCTGCTCTTTGCCTACCTTCTCTTTGAGAGTTTTGGTAGACAGAGCTGTGTTACTCTTTCTACCAGCCAGAGAGAAGATCCCCCGACGGTAATCCGGTCAACGGAGAACAAGACTCACTCTCCAACCGCCACACGAAGAACCCAGCCTTAAACAAAGGGGGATTCAAGACTCAACATCCTCCCTCCCTTGTAACTGGAAGGAAAAGTCTGGTTGTAATAGTTTCGTTTGATTCAAGAAATCTTTACACCCATCACTATCTCCTCTTCTTTCCGGCGCGTACACTTGGCCACTAGTCTGTGGGTGGTAAGGGGGGTGGCTACTTTATGTTTGATTCAATATTTTCTCATTAATGCTTCAAATATACGATTGCAGAAATATTTTCCACCATCGTTGATGATTGCATAAGGAAAGCCAAATGAGAGTATACATTCTCTTTTAAAAAGTTTACCATAACTTTGGGTCTTTAGTTTTACATGCTACCGCCTCTATCCATTTAGAGACATAGTTAACTGCTATAAGGATATATTGGTATCCATGGGATATAAGAAAGGGACCCATGAAGTCAATGCCCCAAAACATCAAAGATTTTGACAACTAAGATCGAGTTTAACGACATTTCATTCTGGCGTGCAATCTTGCCTAATCGTTGACAACGATCACATGATTGACAGTAGACATGAGCGTCACGAAATAGAGTGGGCCAATAAAAAATCACATTGCAAAATTTTTGCAGCAGTTTTCTTTCCACTAAAATGACTCCACGGCTTGGTCATGGCAAAATGAAAGGATGCTCCTAAATTCTGAGTCAGGAACGCAGCGCCGAATGATCTGATCGGGACAGCACTTGAACAAATATTGTTCATCCTAGAAGAACCATTTGACTCTAGCTAAGAAGCACAATCATTTTTTTTGGTCCATGAATTGGGTATCTGTTCTGTGACAAGGTAATTCACAATGTCAGCATACCACGGAACAATTGAAGAGGAGACAGACATTAACTGCTCATCAGGAAATATCTCAAGGACAGGTAGTAAGTCGGACATAGATTCAACCATAATTCTCGACAAATGATCTGCTACAATATTCTCAGCTCCCTTTTTATCATGGATTTGTTAGTCGAATTCCTGTAAGAGTAAGATCCAACGGATTAAACGGGCTTTAGCATCTTTTTTCATGAGAAGGTACTTCAAAGCTGCATGATCGGTGTAGATTAGGACCTTAGAACCTATAAGGTATGGATGGATTTGTCAAGAGCAAAATGACTGCCAACAACTCTTTTTCAGTGGTGGAATAATTCAGTTGGGCGTCGTTAAAAGTCTTACTGGCATAGCAAATGACATGAGGAAGTTTTTCCACTCGTTGGCCTACGACAACCCCTACAACATAGTCAGAAGCGTTACAAATCACCTAAAATGGGAGATTCCAATCAGGTAGTCGGATGATGGGTGCTGAGGTTAACTCGGTATTTAGCCTTTCAAAGGCTTCCAACAAGAAGAGGTGAACTCAAAGAGAACATCCTTTGCTAGAAGATCACAAAGAGGTTTGGAGATTTTGGAAAAATCTTTGATAAAATCTAACATGGCCTTAGAAAGATCGCACCTCCCGAATAGTTCTAGGAGGTGGTAATTTGGCGATTAGCTCTACCTTTATCAACCTCTATACCTCTATCAGAAATAATGTGTTCTAAGACAATCCCAGATTTCACCATGAAATGGCATTTTTTCCAATTAAGAACTAGGTTCTTCTCCTTGCATCTTATCAATACCAATGATAAATGATATAAACCCTCATCAAAAGTAGACCAAAGACAGAGAAGTCATCCATGAAAACCTCTAAAAATCGTTCAACCATATCCAAAAAGATGCTCAACATACACCGCTGAAAAGTAGCCGGTGCATTGCATAGCCCAAAGGGCATGCGTCAATATGCAACTGTGCCAAACGGACATGTGAATATCGTTTTCTCCTAGTCTTCACGAGCAATGTGGATTTGGTTATATCCTAAATAACCATCGACGAAGGAATAATAGTAAGCGTGAGCGGCAATACGTTCTAATATTTGGTCAATGAAAGGCAGAGGAAACTGATCTTTCCTAGCTATGGAGTTGAGTTTCCTATAGTCTATGCCCACTCGCCAACCAGATTGAACACGAGTTGAAACTAACTCATTGTTCTCATTAGTAACAACTGTGACTCCGGACTTTTTGGGTACAACTTGTACCGGACTATTCCACTGACTATCAGAGATAGGGTAAATGATACCCGCATCTAATAATTTTGTTATCTCCGCTCTCATCACCTCTTTCAAAACAGGGTTTAAACGCCTCTATGGTTCTCTCGACACCTTGGCATTCTCTTCAAGATGAATTTGGTGCATTACCACAGAGGGGCTAATTCCCTTGAAGTCTGCTATGGTACATCCTATGGCTTCCTTATGTTCCTCAAGAACATCTAGCAACTTTTTTTCTTGGTCCTTATCTAAATGAGATGATATGATTACAAGCAAGATTTCTGACTCACCTAGAAAGGCATACTTCAATGTGTCGGGTAAAGGTTTGAGCTCCAACTTGGGAGGCTCAACAAATGATGGAACAAGAATATATATTGACAATGGTGAGGGTTCTACCTTAGGTCTCCATAGGTTCGTGCCCATGATGGGGACAGAATCTAACAATGTGTTCGCCTCTTATATAGACTCCTCAATATCAAAATTCATTCCAAAATGGGCCAAGCATTTCTCCAAGGGGTCTTCATAGCAAGACTCCTCAAAGGTGTGATTGACCGACACATCAGTCATGTTGACCTCCTCATGATCGTCCATTACATGTGGTTGGGAACTAGTATGAAAAACGTTTAGCTCAACTGTTATATTCTCAAATGACAAGGTCATGACTCCATTCCTACATCTAATAATAGCATCAGCAGTAGCAAGAAATGGTCTCCCTAAAATCACAGGGGAATGATTGCTTGGATCTCTAACTAGTTTAGTGTCTAAGACCACAAAGTCAACAGGAAAATAGAATTCATCGACTTTCAAAGTAACATCCTCAACAATTCCCTTGGGGACCTTAACTGACCTATCTGCTAGAAGCAATGTGAGGTTAGTGGGTTGTAACTCTCTTAAACCTAATTATTTGTACACAGAATAGGGTAAAAAGTTTACACTTGCCCCTAAATCTAGTGGACACCGATCCATAACCTGATCTCCTATCCTAACAGAAATAGTTGGACTCCCTGGATCCTCATATTTGGGTGCAATGGGTTGCTGGATGAGACATGATGCTTGTGTAGCAAATGCAGCTTCACAAGGCACAAACTTTTCCTCTTGACCATGGTTAGGTCCTTTAGAAATTTAGTATATGAAGGTATCTGATTAATGGCATCCAAGAAGGGAATGTTGATTTAGACATTTTTTAAAATTTCTAAAATTCCCTCACAGTGTTTTTCTTCCTAGTTGGTTGGGCTTTAGGCACAAAAGATTTATCTTGATTGTCAATAATAACTTGATCATCTTTCTTAGTTGACTCTTTTGGTTCCTTTTTTCCTTTTCTTTTATAATATTAGGATTGTTTGGTGGATCTTGGACTTGGTTGTCCACTCTCTTACCTGACCGTAAAGTGTGGATGTCTTGGACTTGACGGTTTGAATCAGAACTAATTTCAAACTGGCCTGCTGGAGTATTTTGAGGAGCAGGTTGTCCTCTCGGGTTGGGCACAGTTTGACTAGGGAAATGTCCTTTCTCTCTCTCCCTAACAGTTGCAGCTATCTGTTCTATCTGAACCTCGAGCCTGGCTATCGTCTGATCCTGATTGTGACACATTTGGGCTTGAGTTTGATTAGTTATTAGTTGGCTCTGCATGAATTATTGGACAGTGTCCTCTAAGGATGGTTTTCTTTGATTGGGAAGGACATATGGAGGGACAGATGGTATTGCATTGAATTGATTTTCCTTGTGAAATTGATTATCAGAAGATGGTCCTTGAAATGATGATGATCCACCATATCCTTGTCCTTGAGGAGACTTCCATGAAAGGTTGGGATGATTTCGCCATCCCGGATTGTATGCTTCACTAAATGAGTTATTGTTGGGATTGGGCTTGCGAAATGTATTGAGTACATTTTCTTGCTCCACTTTGATAATTGGCAACCCGGGGCATTATTCAACCAAGTGGTCTTCGCTATCACAAAGGACGCAAATGGGAGACACCACTGGCTTGCATGGTTCGGGAGCTGAAGATTGTGCTCCCTTACTTAATTCTAATGCTTCAAGTCTTCGTACTACTGATGTCAATTTGGCATCACTCTCAAAATTAGGGTTGACCTTATGTATACTACCCATGTTAGTGGCAGTTGAGGTGGTAAGTTTCTTATTATCAACACTAACAGGCTCCCATTCTAGAGTATTTCTGCTACCTCTTCCAAGAATTATCATGCATTATCGGTCATTTTGCTCGTGAATGTTCCATTGCAAAGGGACTCAATTATGGTCTTATTTGAGTAGTCTAACCCTTCGTAAATAATTTGAATCAAACAGATTTTTTCGAATCCGTGATGGGGACACTCAAGTAAAAGATCCTTGAATCTTTCAAAATATGTGAAGAACATCTCCCCTTGTAGTTGATGGAAGGTGTTGAGGGCTTGACATATGGTAGCAGTTTTCTGCTTAGAATAGAACTTCCTATAGAAGGCGTTGGCTAATCCTACCCAAGTACAAATGAACCCTGTTGGAGAGAAAGAAGCCAAGATTTGGCTCTTTCTTTTAGAGAAAAAGGGAATACCTAAGTTTAGGGATTCCTCTGTCATTTGATGATACTTCATGATTCCACAAATATCCTCAAATTCCCTAACGTGTTGGTATGGGTTCTCATTTGCCATCCCGAAAGACTGGAAGCATCTGTATCATCCCAGATTTAATTTTAAAATTTGCTGTAAAGGCTGGCAAGGTGCTACAGGAAGGTTGGGTGGACCTTGTAGGATACATGTAATCCTTTAAGGTCATTTGTTTTTTTTCATTAGCATCACCCATTATTGCAGTAGTGTCAAAAACAGTAATAGATTCTAATCGACCCTTAACACGAACCACTTTCGCATGAACCAAGGTACTGCACTGATGAAGGATTTTCTAAATCCTAGATAAGATTACACACAAGATTACTCAACCAATCAATTACAATCAAGTGTTTTCTTTATTTTGAATTTAATTTAAAGGTAATTAGTTTTTTTCAACCACTAATCTTAAGAGAATAGAATCCTCCCTAGTTAGGCAGCTCCTAACTGGGTTGGAAGGATTGTGGGTTTACCAATTAAATCCGTCAAACAAATGATTATGTTCTTCCTCCAGGCTAGGCACTACCGCAATGGGTAAGTCACCTTTTTTACACAAGGAAGTTCCTCTTAGAAAGCTTGAAAGTGTTCACTGGAGTCTTCCCAAAATAGCTCCACTTAAATGAGCTCGAAATCCTAGTGGCTGAGTTCTAATTGATTTTAAATTAGTTCAAGCTTGAAAAAAAAAACTTATATGCGGTTGTAATTTTTGAGCCAAGGAACAGGTGATGAAATCCCGACCTTATGTGAGGGGGGACAGCTCTTAAGGTCTTTTTATGCAAGTATGTACTAGTGCAGCACAAAATTCAATTAATAAGCACCACCAAAATCCCACTGACAAGAGATTCGTGGTAAAGTTAGAAAATACTATAACCTCTCCGACGACTCTGAAGCAAGCAAATTTTTATTTATTTTTATTTTAGCAAAGCAATATGTCATAAGCAAGCAAGTTTCTTGTTGTGTGCAAGTCTTCCTTTGTTTATGCAATATCCCTGCAAAAGAAAATTTGAAATTAAATCTTAAGGATGGAAGAAAAATAATAAAAAAGAAAAGAATTTTGAACTTTTTTTTTTTAAAGATTTAACTTTCTGAATTTTTTTAATTTTTGAAAATTTTTAGTTTTTTAAATTTTTTTAATATTAAACTAGAAAAAGTTTAGATGTTGATTTTCAAAACCAAAATTTTTTACAAGTCCCCGGCAACGGCGCCAAAAACTGTTCGCTTTTCAAAGTTCATGAAAAACTCCATCTTTATTGAATCACGTACAAGTTATTAAACCTAAACTTGCTAGAATCATTTTAACAAGTGTGTAGTGGCAAGTTCACAGAGATTTGTTCTAAAAAATTTAGTTATTAAAAATCTCACTTTTATCTTACTCTAGTTGAGAAATCTCTTGGATGAAGGTTGGAATTTGTTCTGAAAAAAAAAATAAATTAAGATCTTGTAGAAGAAAGCAAAAGCAAAATAAAAACGTGAATAAAGTAAAAGAAAAATAAAAATATGAAGAAAGCAAAAGAAGAAAGAAATACTAACCTTTTTGCGAAGATTTGAATAACTAAAGGACAAAAAAAAGAAATTAAGAGATTGGTACGAAGGGAAGAGAAATATGAACCAGTGAACTTGTGTCTTATCGTCGCCTTGATGTCTCCCTCCTCCAAACAATGCTAAAAACAAAAGAAGCTAATAAAAGAAAAGAGAAAAGAATATGCATAAGATTAGTGATGACTTCAAATATGCAAGAAAAGAATAGCATAAAAAATAAAGAGAAAATTAAAGAAAGACTTAGACTGAAGCTGCAAGATCATGAAGAAGAATTCTGAATTATATTCAATAAGCATCAAATACAAAGCCCTTGATCCTCTCCAATCTCGCATTACAACGCTCAAAACTCTCTTTTTCTGGTTTTTCAGCTCTCTGGTGTACTCTCTCTCTCTCTCTCTCAGTGAATACAGGTATTTATAGAAAAACAGGGATAAGGGAGAGCGTAGGGAGATAGGATGAGCTGACTATTTTTGAATTTGAATCTTCCCCTTATCTCTAAACTTAATTTGATTTATCCATAGTTCTGATCTGCAGCTTATTGGCTTGTTGATTGCTGAATATTACTTATCAGATGATAGAATTAAAAACAGTGATCAACATAAGAGTTGTATCCCTTTAAATTTTCTTTTTGGATCATCTTTAATCATTCGATTTGAGATTCGGTAGCGAAAGTTATGATTAAAATACTAAACTGTATCTAGTCTGAATCCGAATCTAATTTGCTTCACCTCATCCGTTGATCTTCTCTCTATCCATTTATCCTCAACAAACCCAATAGGATCTTCAAAAATTTATTTTTTCTTTAAATTTTATAGTATTTTCTTATCTGGTCAGATAAGATAGACTCAAGATTCTCTGAATTTGAGTTGATCCCTATTTGATTTGAACTTTTGGGTTTATTTTGGGTAGGATTCATGTTTATCTTCTCTTTATCACCCTGTAAGGATTAGGACATTAAGATAAGTGAGTTTGTAATGATTTATTACAAAATATATGTAGGAATGTAATAATATTTATGCAATATATGTGTCCAAAACACATGTATACACAACTAAAGTATATTACCACAAAAGAAAAACTAGCTAATCCTACGCATGTAAAGATCTAACTAGAAATGAACTTTTCAAGTGGAAAAGTTACCAAACCATGGGCAATCTCCAAAATAGGTGCCTCTTGATAACGATGCAATGTGACAGTTGATCCTTTGAGCTTCGATGCATCCACCACCAAGGCACCATCTCTCCTTATGTCATGGAGGAGGACGACACACCTATATCAATCAAGTTTGGTGTGTTCTTTAAATTTTAAATCTTTTTGGGTCCTATAAAGTTAGTATTTTGTCGAGCTCAAACATTTTTATTTAACATATTTAACTTAGCATAATAAAATTTTGCTAAATGGCCTTTGCAGCGGCAATGTGCACATATGTACACTTTATCATATATGAAAGCATGCTTATGTTGATGTGTATGTGCATGTTGTGCATGTTTTTCACGGAGTGTGTAAGATGAATGAGGTGTATGTTTCCTTAGGTTATTCCCTTTAGAAACATAGAAGCAATTTGTTCATGTCAAATGCACACTTTTTTAAGGTGATATCCAAAACATCAATACGATTTTGGATATCCAAAAATTTATTTTTGTTAAAAGCAATATTAGGACTTTACCCTTACAAACAAGTTTGTATTTATCAAAATCCTTTTTCGTTTTCTCAAAAGAAATGGATAAGTCATTTTTCTCTTTAACAACAATTTCTAGTTTATTCTTTAAAAAATTATTTTCCTTTTTCAATTTTTTATTTTGTGCAAGAGAAATTTCATATCTATTTTGTAATTCTTCAAAAAATTATGCAATTTCATCCATAGTTAAATTATTATCTTCTAAAGAGGTTTCGAGATTTAGCATGGAAGCTTTTGTTGGTCCAGAGGCCCTTCACTCTAGTTTTGATGATGTTTAACTCATGTAGTTATAGTTTACTAATAATCTTGATACTTAGTTTCATATATTTGACCAAGATATTAGTAGGTGATTAGCTTCAACAAGGAGTTTTGGAGCTTTCACGTGATGATTCAAGAGCTCGAGCGACAAGATCGCATTTAGTACTCGGTTGGAGTCAAGCTCGATGGATCATGTTTAGATCGAGTCGTCTTGGAGACAAGAAGACTTCGGTTTGTGTTTAGTTTATGTTTAGATCATTGTAAAGATTAGATAGTATTGATATGCTCAAGTTCATATACACACACAAGTTTTAAGTTTATTGATTTTGATTTTTTCGGTTTAATCGTTTTGGATTTCATGTCAAAATCATAGATATAATATCTTTCATAGATATTGGATTCTATCCATATACAATATGCTTCAAATTTATTTCAATATCATGTTTTTGTATTTATACATGTTTTGAAAAAATCAGATTTCCATTTCAAAGTTTGGTTTTTGGACAATACCGATTTTGGTTTAAAGCCTTTTTTTAATATCACAAAAATGGTTCAAATAGTTTATAGTATGTGTTGAATTTTAGTCACACATATTTGTATTTAAAAGATCAAAAAAGAACTTATTTTTGTGAAATTTATATGTAATTTATGGGATTTTTTAGAAGGCAAAAAGACAAGTTTTTAATCCCTTAAAATTTTGGACCTGGCCTTCTGCCGGTCGACCAAGGTAGAAGTTAGTCCGACATGCACAGACATGCACAAGTTAGTGGGGTGGAGGGCCGGTCGACCGGCTCGACCGACCGCCAAGAGTTCTGCTATCTGGAAATGGCCCCAGTTGACCGGGCGGTCGACCGGCAGAGAGCTGCTGCTCTCTGTTTCCAGTCCCGGTCGACCGGGCGGTCGACCGGTGGCTCAACGGTCATAAAAATGACCATTGATCGGTCGACCGGAAGGTCATTTCTGACCTTTCCATACTGCCAACGGGCAGAATTCTTGAAGGCTATAAATATGCCTTCTCTTGAGTTGTTTTACACAAGTTTTTAGAGAGCAATTTTTCCCACCATTACAAGTGTTTAACAGTAAGTTTTTAAAAGAGTTTTGAGCTTAAAGATTTTATCATTATTTGTTTAAAAAGAGTTAGAAAATTCAAAGAAAAATAGAGTCTTTGGAAATTGGTTTTTGATCTTCATTTCTATAGCTATCCTAAAAGTTTTCCCAAGAGTTTTTCTTTGTGAATTGTTTTCCAAACTCTTTATTTTCTCACACTTGAGCTATCATATCTATCCTATCTATTAGGATCTTGTTTTGTGAGGAAAATTGGTTTGTGGTTTAGTGAGACTACCAAGAGTTGTAAACCTTCTTTTATTTGAGTTCCCTCTTGTGTAGAGGTGAGTGTGGAGGTTGTGTTGGTATCCCTCTAAGTGTAGAGGTGATTGTGGTTGTTGTGTTGGCTTTGAGCCTTATCCCTCTAATAAGAGGTGATTGTTGTTTGGCTAAGTGCCCACCCCTCTAAGTGTAGAGGTGATCATTATTGTGCCTTACCTCTTGTGAAAAAGGTTGTGTTTATTGGAGAGAGGAGTTGTGTACTCCTAATTTGAATTACCTAAATCCTCAGTGGAGGTTCCTTGTGTGGGAAGTCCTGTGTGGACGATATAGTGGAAATCCTTCTGTGTGAAGGCGGGGGACGTAGAGCAGTGGCTTGAACCTCGAAACATATCTTGTTGTTTGCGATTGATCCACTATCTCTTAACTCTCTCTCTCTTATTGTGCATTGCATCATATTGTTCATATCATATATATGCTTGGGTTTGATAGTGTGCCATACTTGTGTTAAGCCAAGAGAGCTTTACATAGCACCTCAACTCTTATTTAGAGGAATTTAGAGGAGATTGTTCAGAGCCCTTCACCGGGAATTCGGCTACACTCATTGGTTACACTAAGTGTGTTGCAATTTAGGTTTAATTCCGCATCATTTGTTTTTAAATTAGCCATACGCCTATTCACCCCCCCTCTAGGTGTACTTTCAATTGGTATCAGGACCTACGCTCCTGATATTAAGTTTAACCACCTAGGAGTGAGATCTTGGGTGCTAATCTAGTATTTGTATTTGCACACTTATTTGTTTACACACACTCATGGATTACCATGCCCCTCCCATTTTTGATGTTTCTAACATCGATATGTGAAAGTTTAAGATGAGTATGTACCTAAAAACTCTAGGAATGCATGTTTACCTTGCCGCCACCAAGAAATTTTATCTTGGTAATAGCAAGCATATAGAGGCCAATACACAAGCCATAGAGGCCCTTCGAAACACACTAAGCAGAGATTATCTTTTAATAGTTTCTTATTGTGATTCTGCCTTTGCAATGTGGAACACCTTGACTTCTCCAAAACTTTAAGCGCCAATCATTGTGGAGAAGGAATCTAGTGGAGATGAGTCCGATCAACATTGCTACATGGTCCAAGGGAATGACTCCCTTGAGGTAAACTCGGACACCCATCTAGATGATTGTGCTAGTTCTTCTTGTAGTGATGATTATATTAATGCCGATGCATTAAATGAAGAACTATCTCTTATTTGTGAAAATCTATTATAAAAATACCAACTCTTGAGAAAGAAAAGTCTTAAATAAAATAAAGAAAATAAGGATTTGTTTTCAAACTTAATATGGCTTTGCAAGAGAAGGATGAGGTTTCTAATGAAAGGGACTCATTGAAATCCCAACTCGACCTTGTTTTAAATGAAAACAAAATTTTAAAAAATAAAAATGATTGTGATGAAGTTTTGAAGAAAAATGAGGTTCTATCTTCAAAACTTGATTTTGTTGTAAAAGAAAACCAATCTTTGAAAACAATATTGCTTTATTTCAAAAGAACTAGATTTGGTTTCTGAGAAAATATTTCTTTGAAAAATGATATTGACTCACATGTTTGCCATGCCAATGTTGCTTCATCATCTAGTATGCCTATTGCATACTCCACCTCTTCTACTATTATTGAAAATGATATATATGCTTTAAAGAAAGTGTTGATTATTTGGGCTCCACTTTGAGCCAATGTGCCATGAACCATACGGTTGGAATCCATATTTCACAAGAAACATGCTCCTCATATGCATGCAAACAAATCACGGTATACACATACTTCTCACGATCATACACATGACATTAGGTATGCTCATGTGTACACATGTACACATTGTGGACATAAGAGCCACCTTGCAAAATTTTACTTTGATAGAATTAATGATTCAAATTTTACAAATAGATTTGTTGGGTTAGGAAAGGTGCTAACCCCCATGGACCCAATAGAGTATGGGTACCAAAATGCACTCCTATTTTATTTGATGTAGGTGTGGGCTCTCACATGACGTGAGATGTGTTGGTGCCTTGAGGTGAATGCGTTCCGAGCTAAACGGTGACAATTTGGATGCATCACTTTCAAGGGGAGCTTGGTGGGAGGACCACCATGATTTGGAGGTATAGAGATGAGCCCTCTTGGTTTTAGTAACTATCTCTAACTCCTCATTTAATGTACATGCTTTCATATTGTTGATTTTGGCATGTTTTGACTTTTCATTGATTGATCTTTAGCATATTATGTTTTAATACTCATTATGCTTAAATGCCATGTTATTTAGACTTATAATATACATGATTAGTATTTGAGATACACCCATATTTTTATGGACTATAACTTTATGTTCTCACTTTAATTTAACTATTGTGTATATCCTTGTTCTAAGACATGTGCATTCATATAATGATCATTTTGGTTTATATTTATGATTTTTTCTTGCACTACATATTTTGATTACATATTTAAATGTAACCTTCACTAAAACTTGTGTATATACTTATACAACTAGTGAGTCACAAAGAGTCACAAATTGATTATTATATGTTTGTGCTTAATTTCTCATTTGTACCTATTAGATTTACTAGTATAGCCTAGTTTTGATAATTCATGCATTTCAAACTTGTATTCCCCATTTGGTACATGTTTTCATATGATTAGCTTCATGTATATGTTAATTTTGTCAAAACTTTAAGATATACATGTATACCCTTGAGTCATTTGTGTTTCATGCAAAATTTCTTTATGG
The DNA here is from genome assembly GCA_038442645.1 of Agave tequilana. Classification (NCBI taxonomy): domain Eukaryota; kingdom Viridiplantae; phylum Streptophyta; class Magnoliopsida; order Asparagales; family Asparagaceae; genus Agave; species Agave tequilana. The sequence continues at coordinate 43,821 of JAVJIF010011843.1, read as the reverse complement.
ACTCAATTGTGTTTGGATATGTATGTATACTTCTAGTTTAGACATAACATACATATACCTTGAAATATATTTAGTTTTGATGATTTTCATGCTTTTGATAAGGAATTTCATATTGAGCTTAATTGCCTGTTTTCATGATTTCGTTGATTACATGACTCTTGCACTTGTAGGATCGCTGAGATAAGGACTAATTGCGGAATTATCTCTTGAAGGCAACAATTATCTGAAATAACTCAAGTCAACACAAATCTAAACAAGAAAGATTAGCGTTAAGAAAATAAACTAACTTGCATGTAAAGGAAAATAAATCTCAGAAATTAACAAACGCAAACAAAGAGATTTATCCTGGTTCGGTCCTTGTGACCTACATCCAGTCCCCAAGCCACCCGCTTGAGATTTTCCTTTAACTTTGATCTTGTCACCCAAAATCAATACAACATGTACACCACTTGTAGAATCCCCTTCTCCAAATGTGTACACCTTCTCTTCCACCAAGAGAACACCTTTTACCTTTGTACAACTACTTCTTCAACAAGAAGTCTCCCGTGTACAATGGCACCTTGTACAACTTGCCTCTTCAACCAAGAAGCCTCCCGTGTACAAATCACTTTGAGAATTTACAATGCTTTTCCTATAGCCTTGGTACAGATGTGTATGTGGACAAGGTACTGTATAGGAAAGGTTAACTTCAGAGACTTCACTAATGGGAATGTCTTTTGGTGAAGAATAGAAGTTAGGAATTCAGTTTTGGTTTTCTGGAAATCTGGCTTTTGAAAAACTGAATGAAAACACTTGTAAATCTTAACCTTTGGCCTTAGGAATAACCACCCTATATATAGCTGAAGACTAGGGTTAGTTAGGGTAGTTATGGGACCAATTGAGAGGATGTTGACGTTGAAAAACGTTGCCAAAAGGTTTAGATAAGAGAAACTTTCCAACAATCAGAAACTGCCTATAGTCGACTTGCCCATAGAGTTAGTCGACTAGCCTAGGCAAATTTCCTTCTATTAGTCGACTAGGTTTAACTAGTAGTCGACTAGAAAATGTCTGTTAGCAGAACAGGTTTCTGGATAACTACCTCAAGTCGACTGCAACTGCTATATAGTCGACTGGGTCAAGGATTTAGTCGACTAGGGACTTTCTATAAGTCGACTAGAAAAATGGATTAGTCGACTTGGTTTACTTCTGGTCGACTAATTTTGACAAACAGAGAGTTGGTCTGTTTCAGGAAACAGGATTAGTCGACTGGGTATTTGGGTTAGTCGACTACATAAAGTATTTAGTCGACTTGACTTATGTATAAGTCGACTAATGGACCCTGAAGATGAATGTGTGTGTCAAGGCTTTTACATTCTACTTCAACTTTACAAACCACACTTTAACCACACTTCATCAACTCTCCTTGGCACATCTTGATCATGTTGGACTCTTGATTCGTCAAGTGTAGAGCTCCAAGTTAATTTGATCGTTACGAACGTCTTCATCGAAATAGGTTCCAACATTCTCCCCCTTTTTGATGGTGACGCTTCGTGTGTGCATGTCCTCTCCCTGATATCTTTTCCTCCCCCTGCAGAAAATATGTTATCTTTTCCTCCCCCTGCAGAAATGGGTTATAACAAATATAAAATATTTTGTTCTCCCCCTGCAAAATATATTAGTACATATATATATAATAACTTTTATATGGTACCTGCAAAAATAATCGTTAGTTGGTACCAATCATAAAACATCATATCTACCTTTAGGACTCCAAATCCATTTAGAATTTGGTTTCCACCTGTTAGTATATACATAATTGCAAGAATCACATATATCATGCATGTATGAAGCAATATATGTATTTTTATCATAAAAGCTGAAATTCTTTGGAATCCATATAACTTACTTTTCTTAGTCTTTCTTTTAACACAAGAACTATATGGATTATAACATGAAGATTTTGCAATATATCCAATACCATGATTATCATGTGACAATTTCTGAAAAGATAATACAGTATTCAAATTTTCTTTTCCTTTATTAAACTTAGTCACATTTTGTAAAAGATCTTCATATTTCTTCTTGAAAACTAACATATCTTTATCTAGTATAGATATTCTATCATTCAAAGAGTTAGTTTCATTTTTAGAAAATATTTTCTTTTATAAACTTCTCATTTTCAGATTTCAAAGAAGATATGACATTTTCAGTTTCATCTTGTTGAGAATTTATAGAAGAACATTGTAATGCATAAACAGAATTTTCCTGTAAAAGTTTCTCATTTTCTTTTAACAAAAATCTGTTTTTCAGTTTTTCATTTTTCAGATCAAGAAATAATTCATTAAATGCATCAGATAGTTCAGAAAACGATACCTCTTCATCTTCTATTGCCATGTAACATAAGTTAACATGTTCAGTGGATTCTTCTTCATCGGAAGATGAGGAATCACTATGTTCTGAAGATGCCTCGTAGTTCTTCTTCTTTTTGAACTTCTTACTCTTGTACTTTTCTTTCTTCTTGAGCAAGGACAATCCATCTTCATATGTCCTGGTTTATCACAATTGAAACATTTGAATTTACCTTGCTTAAGAAATTTTCTGAACTTCTTTGAGAGCATTGCCATCTCCTCTTCATCATTATTGTCCGTGTCGGAAGATGCATGGAAGGCGAGTTCTTTCTTCTTTGAACGGTGTTGTCGTTCTTGGTCCTTCTTCCTTTCTTCTAACTGCACTTCGTATGCCATTAGATTACCGATTAGGTTTTCTAATGTCATAGTTGAGAGATCATTCGCCTCTTCAATGGCGGTTGTCTTCTTCTCCCATTCTGGTGTGAGTGCACGAAGGATCTTTCGAACTCTTTCGACTTGGGTGTAGTCCTTTCCAAGGGATGCAAGAGTATTGGTAATGTCGGTGAATCTTGTAACCATTTTGGATATGGTTTCATTCTCCTCCATTTTGAATAACTCAAACCTGTGGACAAGAACAGAAATTTTAGACTCCTTAACTTTACTAGTGCCTTCATGTGTTACCTGAAGAGTATGCCAAATTTGATGTGCAGAAGTTGCTGTTGACACTCGGTTGAACTCTTCTTTGGTAAGGGCACAGAATAGATCATTCATTGCTTTGGCGTCAAGGTTGGCGTTCTTCTTTTGATCTTCACTCCAAGCGTTGTAGTTGGTTGTAGGCTTGGTGTACGTCGCTTCTACGATGTTCCAAAGGTCGTAGTTGATTGACTGCAAGTAGATCTTCATTCTACACTTCCAGTAGTTGTAGTTGGTTCCGTCAAATAGTGGGACGTTGTGTAGAATGTCCTTCCTTGTATTGGGATGATGAGAACTCCGTTGCCATCCTTGTTGTTGACTTGTATCCGCCCTGATATCAAATGTAGGATCAGAGCGTGTACTTCGGTTGATGAAGTAGGAATGTAGATGCCGGTTGATGACCCTCGCTCTGATACCAAATGTAGGATCGCTGAGATAAGGACTAATTGCGGAATTATCTCTTGAAGGCAACAATTATCTGAAATAACTCAAGTCAACACAAATCTAAACAAGAAAGATTAGCGTTAAGAAAATAAACTAACTTGCATGTAAAGGAAAACAAATCTCAGAAATTAACAAACGCAAACAAGAGATTTATCCTAGTTCGGTCCTTGTGACCTACATCCAGTCCCCAAGCCACCCGCTTGAGATTTTCCTTTAACTTTGATCTTGTCACCCAAAATCAATACAACATGTACACCACTTGTAGAATCCCCTTCTCCAAATGTGTACACCTTCTCTTCCACCAAGAGAACACCTTTTACCTTTGTACAACTACTTCTTCAACCAAGAAGTCTCCCGTGTACAATGGCACCTTGTACAACTTGCCTCTTCAACCAAGAAGCCTCCCGTGTACAAATCACTTTGAGAATTACAATGCTTTTCCTATAGCCTTGGTACAGATGTGTATGTGGACAAGGTACTGTATAGGAAAGGTTAACTTCAGAGACTTCACTAATGGGAATGTCTTTTGATGAAGAATAGAAGTTAGGAATTCAGTTTTTGGTTTTCTGGAAATCTGGCTTTTGAAAAACTGAATGAAAACACTTGTAAATCTTAACCTTTGGCCTTAGGAATAACCACCCTATATATAGCTGAAGACTAGGGTTAGTTAGGGTAGTTATGGGACCAATTGAGAGGATGTTGACGTTGGAAAACGTTGCAAAAGGTTTAGATAAGAGAAACTGTCCAACAGTCAGAAACTGCCTATAGTCGACTTGCCCATAGAGTTAGTCGACTAGCCTAGGCAAATTTCCTTCTATTAGTCGACTAGGTTTAACTAGTAGTCGACTAGAAAATGTCTGTTGGCAGAACAGGTTTCTGGATAACTACCTCAAGTCGACTGCAACTGCTATATAGTCGACTGGGTCAAGGATTTAGTCGACTAGGGACTTTCTATAAGTCGACTAGAAAAATGGATTAGTCGACTTGGTTTACTTCTGGTCGACTAATTTTGACAAACAGAGAGTTGGTCTGTTTCAGGAAACAGGATTAGTCGACTGGGTATTTGGGTTAGTCGACTACATAAAGTATTTAGTCGACTTGACTTATGTATAAGTTGACTAATGGACCCTGAAGATGAATGTGTGTGTCAAGGCTTTTACATTCTACTTCAACTTTACAAACCACACTTTAACCACACTTCATCAACTCTCCTTGGCACATCTTGATCATGTTGGACTCTTGATTCATCAAGTGTAGAGCTCCAAGTTAATTTGATCGTTACGAACGTCTTCATCGAAATAGGTTCCAACAGCACTCACATTATTCTTTTTTACTTATGATTTTTATTTTCATGAGCTTTATATGTGTTTTATAGACTTTGAGTGTCGGTGATTGTGTGACTTACATATTTTTCATGGAAAATATTCATGTTTTATTCCTTGAAGGATTTTGCACTAGTTTTCAAATATTATCTTCAAACTAGTCATTATTCTTCAATTGGTAGAGTTTTCAAACATGTTAAACTATTTTCAAATCCTATTTCTGAAAACCCCACCATCCAAAGGGCGGACGGATGGGCGACCATGCCTTGTGAGCCTAATTGAAAATCTTTTTAACACGTGCATGAAAGGGAGGTAGTATGAGTTATACACTTGATCCTCAACATAATTTCAATTGGTATCTCAATTGATATTTTTTTGTATACTCATATGTGTTTTATATATATGTATGTTTCAAACTTCAAATAGTATCAATTTTGATTGGTATTTACTTTTTCATACATATATATATGTGATTTGATTGTGCTTACTCTATCTTTACATCTTAAAGCACAAATTATGTTTATGCTAAGCTTGCTTTACTCCTAAATGTCAATTATTTTTCAATTAGTATCTTATACAAGCTTATGCTTTATTTTATTGGTATTTCATAAAGGGAGAGAAAATTCATGTTTATCTTTCAATTGGTATCTTTCAATCGATTTTATTTTCAAATGATATCTTACTCCCATTCTTTATGATGAACAATACTTTGTTTTGGTATATGCTAATATTTTCAATATTAGTATCATGTTTCATTTTAAATTGGTATTTATATTGATATGAGTTATGCTTACCTAAATCAATTTGGTTCTTTACTTTCAATTGGTATCAAAAATTTACAAGACATTTTTTTTTGGTATCAAGTTATTTTGAAATTGGTTGTTACTTTCATTTGGTATCAAGATTTTCAATATATATATCTTTCAATTGGTATCAAAAACATACAATGTTTTACTTTCTATTGATATCAAGATTTACAAGACATTTTAAATTGGTATCAAGATATTTTTAATTGGTATCTTTTAGTATCTTAAAAATTTTTTGTTTACTTTCAATTGGTATCTTCAAAATATTTTGTTTATTTTCAATTGGTATCATAAATTGGTATCATGATGCTTCGATGTATACCTTTATCATAAATTAATATATTTTTCAATAGGTATCATAATGTTTTGATTTGTATTGCTAATATGCAAGGGAAGCTTAACATCTTCTCTATATATAGATTCATGTTGAGTGTATTTCATATTGAAGTGATTGACCTTTCTTTGATATGTAGTACACGTGTGTAGTAGGAGCTTCTTATCTCCTTTTATACATTGTATATTATATTTTATGTGGTTAGGGTTTAGTCATCTCTTTTCATGTAAACGCATGTATACAGGGGGAGTTAATTTAACGTCTCTCCTCTTCATGAATATATATCACATATATCTCTTTACTTTGATTTGTCAAAGAAGGAAAAGATTTTTTTTTTAAAGTTTGTTTTTGCCCCTTTGTTGATTATTGACAAAAGGGGGAGAATGATTTTGAGTTTATATGCATGATTACTTACAATTAGTATCATATATGCATGTTTAGTTTTGCAATTGGTATCGAGCATATATGTTTTTGTTTATACAAAAGGAGAGAAGCTTTCTTCACTTATGCATGTTTGTGTTGAGCATTCATTGCATATCTTTATGTTTATTTCTATGCATGAGTTAAGGGGGAGCTTCTATGAAGCTTAACTTTAATCCATGCATATATAACTCCATGAGTTTTGTCATCATCAAAAAGGGGGAGATTGTTGGCCCAGAGGCCCTCCACTCTAGTTTTGATGATGATTAACTCATGTAGTTATAGTTTACAAATAATCTTGTGATATATAGTTTCAGATATTTGACCAAGATATTAGTAGGTGATTAGCTTCAACAAAAGAGTTTTGGAGCTTTCACGTGTTGATTCAAGAGCTCGAACGTCAAGATCGCATCTAGTACTCGGTTGGAGTCAAGCTCGGTGGATCATGTTTGGATCGAGTCAGCTTGGAGACAAGAAGACTTCGGTTTGTGTTTAGTTTATGTTTAGATCATTGTAAAGATTAGATAGTGTTGATATGCTCAAGTTCACATACAAACACAAGTTTTAAGTTTATTTGTTTTGGTTTTTCGGTTTAACTGATTTTGAATTTCATGTCAAAAACATAAATATAATATCTTTCATGTATATTGGATTCTATCCATATACAATATGCTTCAAATTTGTTTCAATATCATGTTTTTGTATTTATACTTGTTTTGGAAAAATCGGATTTCCATTTCAAAGTTTGGTTTTTGGAAAATACTGATTTTGGTTTAAAGCCTTTTTTCAATATCACAAAAATGGTTCAAATAGTTTGTAATATGTGCTGAATTTTAGTCACACATATTTGTATTTCAAAGATCATAAAAGAACTTATTTTTGTGAAATTTATGTGTATTTTATGGAATTTTTTAGAAGGCAAAAAGACAAGTTTTTAATCCCTTAAAATTTTGGACCTGGCCTTCTGCCGGTCGACCGGCAGGTCGAGGCAGAAGTCGGTCGACCGGTCCGGTCGACCGACGTGCACAAGCGTGCACAAGCCAGTGGGGTGGAGGGCCGATCGATCGGGTCGGTCGACCACCGAGAGTTCTGCTCTCTGAAAATGGCCCCGGTCGACCGGGCGGTCAACCGGCAGAGAGCTGCTGCTCTCTGTTTCCAGTCACGGTCGACCGGGCGGTCGACCGGTAGCTCAACGGTCATAAAAATAACCGTTGACTGGTCGACCGGGCGGTCGACCGGAAGGTCATTTCTGACCTTTCAAGACTGCCAACGAGCAGAATTCTTGAAGGCTATAAATATGCCTTCTCTTGACTTGTTTTACCCAAGTTTTTAGAGAGCAATTTTTCTCACCATTACAAGTGTTTAACAGTAAGTTTTTAAAAGAGTTTTGAGCTTAAAGATTTCATCATTATTTGTTTTAAAAAGAGTTAGAAAATTCAAAGAAAAATAGAGTCTTTGGAAATTGGTTTTGATCTTCATTTCTATAGCTATCCTAAAAGTTTTCCCAAGAGTTTTTCTTTGTGAATTATTTTCCAAACTCTTTATTTTCTCACACTTGAGCTATCATATCTATCCTATCTATTAGGATCTTGTTTTGTGAGGAAAATTGGTTTGTGGTTTAGTGAGACCACAAGAGTTGTAAACCTTCTTTTATTTGAGTTCCCTCTTGTGTAGAGGTGAGTGTGGAGGTTGTGTTGGTATCCCTCTAAGTGTAGAGGTGATTGTGGTTGTTGTGTTGGCTTTGAGCCTTATCCCTCTAATAAGAGGTGATTGTTGTTTGGCTAAGTGTCCATCCCTCTAAGTGTAGAGGTGATCATTGTTGTGCCTTGCCTCTATGAAAAGGTTGTGTTTGTTGGAGAGAGGAGTTGTGTACTTCTAGTTTGTATTACCCAAATCCTCAGTGGAGGTTCCTTGTGTGGGAAGTCCTGTGTGGATGATATAGTGAAAATCCTTCTATGTGAAGGCGAGGATGTAGAGCAGTGGCTCGAATCTCGAAACATATCTTGTTGTTTGCGATTGATCCACTATCTCTTAACTCTCTCTCTCTCTCATTGTGCATTGCATCATATTGTTCATATCATATATATGCTTGGGTTTGATTGTGTGCCATACTTGTGTTAAATCAAGAGAGCTTTACATAGCACCTCAACTCTTATTTAGAGAAATTTAGAGGAGATAGTCCAGAGCCCTTCACTGGGAATTCGGCTACACTCTTTGGTTACACTAAGTGTATTGCAATTTAGTTTTAATTCCGTATCATTTGTCATTAGATTAGCCATATACCTATTCACCCCCTCTCTAGGTGTACTTTCAGCTTCGTCTCCATTTGCCATGAAGCAAACGTGTGCGCATCAATTTCCTCTTCGGAATCTATTTCTGAATCATCCCAAGTGGCTACCATCGCCTTCTTCTTTTTATGCATGTTCTTGGAGATAGTGCTTAAAGTGAGGGGCAATTCGCAATTAAATGGCTCGTCTTCTTACAATGAAAGCAAAGACCCATCTCCTCCTTCTTCTTTTCGAATCTCTCTTGATGTCTTCCTCTTCGAAAGTTGCTTTGTCTTCCCTTTTTATAAAACATCTTGCCCACTTTCCTAATGAGTATGGCAAAGTCCTCATCATCGTTTTCTGACGATTCTTCTTTATCAAAGGATGATGGACTAGCCTTAAAAGCTATCACTTTCTTCTTTGGGTCTCCCTTTCTTCTCTCACCTTCATTTCCATCTCATTGGTTTTGATATTTTCAATGAAGCTGGAGAAGTCCAACTCCTCTCTATCATTCAACTCCTTGAGGGTTGTTGTCTTGACTTTCCAAGCTTTAGGAAGAGCTCTAGTGACCTTCTGAATCTTTTGGTCATTGTCAATGGTGTCACCTAAAAAAGATAATCCATTAGTAATCTTGGTGAACCGAGTAAGCATCTCATCGATACTTTCATTTTCAAGCATATAAAAATTCTCATATTGAGAACGGAGCACGTCAACTTTAGATCTCTTATTTGCGACGTCTTCTCATGAAAAATGATAAGATCATTCCAAACCTCATAGCGAATTTGCAATTAATTACACGAGAAAGATCATCATCATTTAATGCTTGTGTAAGTGTATATTGGGGTTTAGCATTGGCCTTATAGTCCTTAGTGGTTGCTTTGAACAATGTATCCTTATCACCGTGAGGTTCAAAAATTCTTTGGTAATGGCCTTGGCAACTCTAACTCCTAGGGACTTAAGGAATAGGTTCATTTTAACCTTCCAAATGGGGAAGTTCAACCCATCAAATTTGGGTGAGAATTTGATGCTAGAGAAGTCACGTGATGTCATGAAAACAAGTATAAGTGCACAAACAAACAACAAATGCAACAAATGAATATAGCCAAATGAAAGATCTTCCTAAGGTGGTAAAACCAAAACTAGGGTTAGGCTCTGATACCAATTGTAAATCACCTAGAGGGGGGTGAATAGGTGATGGCTATACTAAATGGTAAATAATATGGAATTAAAAATTACTTGCTAGCAACCTAGCAAATACCAATCATAACTTAAGAAATATTTGCAAATAAGTAAACAATATGAGTGGGCAAGTAAGTAAAGAGATAGTAGAGTGAAGAGAGAAAGAGTAGGCAATCGCAAACACGATGATATGTTCCGAGATTCAAGCCACTGCTATATATCCCCGCCTTCAACACTATGAAGGATTTTCACTATGATCGATCTCACTAGATCGTCAACCGTTACGAATTCTCATTAGAACTCAATGGACTTACAAGTCCTCTCTTGCGGTGCCGCAACACCAATATGGAGCTCAGTAGCTCATTTGAGGCCTCAACCTCTACAACTTCTCAATAGAAGAAAATCGGTGATCTTCACTTGATCACAAATGGTTCACAAGCACAATCCTATAACCAAGATGAGGAGGTGAAACTCTTTGAGATTGTGTAGTGGAAAAAGCTTGTAAAGATGTAGAGGGAAGGCTCAAGCTAAAAATCAAGAATATGGAATTTTGGCTCGAAAGGAAATGTTTTAAGTAAAAGCTAAATCTTGATGTAAACTTGTAAAAACTTGATCTAAACTCTAGAAATATTTTTAGAGGGTTTTTCTATAGTCCCACTATTTATAGGGAATGAAAACATTAGTAGAAGACCCAAAAGAGTCATTAGGAAAAGACCCAAAAAAGACAAAATAAAATATAGCCGTTGAAAAATACAGAAGAAAATTCTTCTATCGGACGACAACTGTTTGGGATAGCGGTCGACCAGTCGGTCGACCGTTGTTCCCAACCAGAGAGCTAAACTCTCTGTCGGTCGACTGGGACGGTCGACCGGACCCAACCAAGAGCAAAGCTCTTGCAGTCGGTCGACCGCCCGGTCGATCAAAGTGTACAAATGCACTTTAGTGCATGTCAATCGACCTCTTGGTCGATCGACAGAGCAATTTTGCTCTGCCTACGGTCGACCGACAAAGGGCCAAAGGCAAGATATAGAAATCTTTTTGAAACCAATCTTTTTCTGATAAAATAACTTTTGATCTTTAAATGCAAATAGAGTTCTAGGAACTTGTAGAACCAGTGTGTGATCATGGATCAACACAAAACAATGTTAGAACCATATTTTATAAAAACACTTTTCTAAATCAAAAACCTGATTTTTTCGAAACTTGTTTTTCCAAAACTTGATTTTGAAAACGATAAAGAGAATAGTTATGAACTCTTTTTTTCAAAAAAAAAAAAAATTGGGAGTATGAAATATGTTTATGTGTGTCAATCCCAAAAGCTATCAATCTATATCATCTTGGTTTTAACAAATGACTATAAATCCTATCTAAAATACAAAAAGTAAAAATATAAATCTTGATATAGTCTTTTCTAGTATAATTGATCCTTGAGCTCTTCTACGTGCTTAGACTCTAGGATCTACATCTTCTTGGCTTTCAAATGTGTGTCTTGTGATGGAGCCGAAATGTAATAAATAGTTAACCTGAAACTTTGTTAAATAAAATTGTTAAAAACATAACTACGTATGTTTTGTTATCATCAAAATTAGGGCTAATGGCCTTTAGGCCAACACCACTCCCTTCACCATCTCCACCCCTTCAACCCCTTCATCTCCACCGCCTTCTCCTACTCCAGCCAATACCACCACCACCACATCACCATCACCATCATCTCCGCCAAGCTTCACCCATTACCACCATCTCCTCCCCTTCACCCCCCCCACTTCCTCTTCCCTTTCTTTGGGTCTTTGGCCGGTGACCACTAGGGGGTCGGCGCAGTCGGCCCTGCCTGGGGCGCGGCCACGCCAGAGGCCTGGCCGTGAGCAGCCATGGGGGCAGCAACCCCCTCTTTTTTCTCCTCTTTGTTTTTCTTCTCTCTCCTGAAACTTTTCCTCTCTCTCTCTCTCCTTTCTCTCTCCAGCTCTCTCTTTTCTTTCTCTCTTAGCTCTCTCTTAAAATAAATATTGATATTTTTATATTTTGGTGGCGTGAATGTGCTCGGGTGCTCCAGGATTTGTCGGCATTTTCTGAAGATTTATGGGCGAGTGTCCTCGTCTTGTTTTGAGTTTTCTCGCTTCGTCGGGCCGACTTGGATTTCGTTCTATATATAATTTGTATTCATATTTTGTATTAGGTTGTGCCCTTTTATTTGTATGTGGCTGAGTGCCCAATATTGTATATGTATATGCCTGTGATGAATGCTTGTATTAGGGTAGTTTACTTCCTGTATACTGCTTTATTACGTGCATGTGATTGACACTAACACTTCTGTAGGTACTATACCCAGCCTCCGGGCTCTGTTCAGCCTCCGGGCTTTCTATACCCAACCTCCGGGCTGTGTTCAGCCTCCGGGCTTTCTCCACTCAGCCTCCAGGCTTCACCACGATAGTCTAAATATTATCATGCTTATATATATGCTCGTGTGATGCTAACATTACAGGTACCCTTGTACTGACTGGGTTTCTGCCCACTCTCGAGCTAGCTACCTAATTGGTTTTGGGCCTACACTCTTATGGGTTTCGTGATAGCAATCGAGAATGCGCTTAGACCTTGAGTGTACTTTAGCCTCCGAGCTCTCTCGCCCACTTCCTCGAAAGAGGAGTGCGCTTAGACCGTCAGGTCTCTCAGCTCCGCCTAGTAGGCATGCTTATCGCTTAGCGTTTTGCCACTAAACATACCTAGGTGAAACTTTGCTGGATTTTACACTCGCATCTTAAGCCGAATCATTTTCAGGTTCCATCGACGCTTTGGTGATAAAACTCGATTCGCTGATCTCGTCACCAGCATTACTTAGCTCCGCTTGGATGTTCGTTTACTCGCTAAATTACCTGCCTGTCAGTTTATCTATTCTTCTATTAATGGTTGTGAAGAGTTTAAAATCTTACTTATACTATTTTTCCTGTAACTACATGGTTTTTCGGTATTTGTACCGATCTCTTATATCGGTACTTTTTTTCTGTATTGCTTTTCATGCTTACACTTGATATGATATAACTTGCCTGTTATCACCTGACTCCTGCATACTAACACTTGCCCCTGTTTTGATATTACTTATCACCTGTCACCTGCCTAATCACTTGTCATTGTCATGTTCAAACCTGATACTTGTCATGTTTAACTCTCTACTCATAATTATCACATTACAGGAATGTAGTACCTGATATCTTGTTATGCACTCCTGTTATGCTTGTTATGCACTTCTATTATGCTTGTTATGTACTCCTGTTATGACCAGTTATATTCCTGCTCATTCTCATAACCTGATAATTATGTTTAATAAGATATAAAAAGGACAACTTATATGGAGAATGAGAAGAAGTGATGGATGCCGGTATGATGCCTTACTTATAGTGGTGGAATACTAAACTGATGATTCATGTTAGGGTGCTTTTAGGCATCCAGAAGATGCGTGTTAGGGGGATTTGATTGTAAAAATGAAAGAACAATCAAAGAGTTAAGAAATTATCATGTAGCTTGTGGCTAACGGGTCGTGTCCACGAGGAGGAATGCAATGAATGCTTTTCGGTGTTTCGTTTAATAACAAAGAATTGTGCTCGTTTTTTATTGAAAAGAGAATGGAAAGAAGGAGATGATTAAAGAGAAATTGCAACTTTAGAGAAGGCTTTGGAGAAGGTGATTTAAAAACTTTGAAAATTGTTTCATTGTTTTAAATATAAGAAGGAGAAATTCTGGGCTCACTATCTCACTACTCAACCGTTTATTCTTCTATTGAAATCCTTAGTGCCTCCACTTGATCATAGGCAAAACTTAAGATTGACTTTAGAAAGTTTGAAGTAAAGCATATAAGATGATTGTAAAAGTTCACTCTTTTCTTTAAGAAACCATTTTGAATCGAATGTTAAATCATCAAGCGCGAAGAAGCAAGTATGAAATAAAAATAGTCAAAAAATGTTCTTAAAAGAAGTAGGAGTTTAAAGATCCAAACCCATCCTCATGTGCCTTCAAGAACACTTTCAAGAAGAAAGACTTTAAGTTAGGCATGCAAATGATTCATTAGGTCTTTTGCATTAAAATCAGAAGAGAAGAAGAATTAGAGAGAGGTACAACAGTGAGCCCAGAAAACTGATTTAGCTACTCATGGGAAACAAGAAACAATGCAAGTAATTAAAGTAAAACATACCGTAAAATGAGTAGAAGAAAATGGAGCTCGACTCTTGTATTGATGTCACTTCAATCTTCAAGTTACAAGCACTCAATTCCTCTCTCTCACAAGTATTTATACTGAACTACAAATTGCAAAACAAAATACAACTTTTATACTATCTAACAAAGAGCCTAAATCCTTAAAGAAATAACAAAAATTCTAATCCTAGTCTTCGCTCCTTTTTCAGTCAAAACCCAAGCTTTTATAGGCAAAAACCTAGAGGGCAGGGAGTGAGGAGATAAGGGGAGCAAACGCTCCCCTTATCTCCACCAACAAGCGGTGGATCCGCAGCTTGGGCCGCGGATCTGCGACCTGGATGTGGCCAATTGGCCACATCCAGGTGGAGGAATCGTTGGCGTGGCTTTGGGCTTCCTTTTGTCTTATTGGATTTGTTGTTGCAGCTCCCAGATTTGACGAAATGATCTTTAATTTGTTGGCTTCAACCGCTTGATTTGGGAAGATTCATTTCAACCAGTTTTTAACCTCTCTGATATGTCAAGATTTGCCCTGATTCCCTGATTTCGAATTTATTCTGAATTAAGTGGGCTTTTGGGCTCGTTTCTCTGGCCTATCCTTTAGCAATGGGCCTGCATTTTATAAAGAACAATAGGACTTATTAATATGATTTATTTAGATATCAAGCATGAAAATGTGACAATATGTATGCAATATATGTGACCGATCACACCCCCACACTTATCTTTTGCTAGCCCTCGAGCAAATATCAAAACTAATCTTAATTAATTATTAGACCACTTTCGCAGGTCACTCGATTGCACTGAGTATGTGCAACGAGCTGTTAAGCCTCTAGGTTACCCCTAGAGGACGAGTTTTGTCTCGTGAGGGTTTTCAGTGGATTGCACCCACAAAATCCATAAAGAAAGAGAAAAAAGTTAGTATTTTCGAAAAGCATTTTGAAAAGAGAAAATATTTGAAGTATATTTGTAAGAGTTTAAGTAATCTATAAGTTACAGGAATATCAAATTTTTCATTCCTAAACTTAGTCTCCATTCAAAAACATGTCATCAATCAAAGTAAGGAGTGAAATTGTCTTTCTCATCTAGTCTATTACTTTACCCTGAGTCATATGCACCATCGTGACTGTGAAGTTTGACTAAGGGTTCTTTAACATTAACTCCTATACCTTATTTATATTTATTTTTGGTGGAATATATTCCTTAATTTCATTAGGCTTTCTAATCTGCCCATGTAATGAGCCTTTAGTCGGTGACACCCAAACCGGACAGTTTTAGGGCACCAGGTGAGAAAACACCCCTAAGGACTTAAACACTCGAGCAGACAAGGCCACGAAACTAAGTTTTTATTTATAAAATGTACCCCTTTTAGGCGTGAATACTTATGCTTCATGAGGCACAAATACCCAGCTTAATCAGAGGATTTATATATATATATATATATTTTTCAAACTTATCTAATTATCTTTTGCATAAATACCAAGGCTTGCTTAGGCCAAAGCACCTAGCTAATCAATAATTAGATTTGTTTATTATTTTTTTCTCTTTTTTTTTCATACATATATACTTTTTTTTATAAGGCATACGAGTCTTTATTTTAAACCCTAAGTGTGCAAGTGTATTTAGTGTGCATATTTCATCAAGGTAAATATCAAGACTAAATTACTTTCACAAATTTTCTTCCTAACCCTAAAAATTAAACAAGTCATCTTATTTTGACCAAGTGTAAGAAATCCTAATTATGATTTTCCTATTTCTTAAAATTGACTTAATTTCTTACAAAAATATATCAAAATATTGTTCTTACCGTTCAAAAAGTTTTTTTATTTTTTATTTTTATATATATATACAAATTTTTTTTTTATATTAGTCATGTTAGAGCCCTCCCCACACTTATCTCATGCATTGTCCCCAATGTATGAAAGAAATGTATACATGCATGAAATGAAATGTAAAAGAGGTGCATATATTATACAGGAATATGTACAACATCAAGTTTTATCCACACCTAGATCTTTTTCGGTCTTATCCCTCTAGCTCTCTTCCCGTCATTCCAATGGGTCCTCTTTATAGGGCATAGTGGGGAGGCCAATTTTTCTGTCATTTTAGCTCTCTTCCTCCCCAGTCTCAACTTCTTTAAGTTTTCCTTCCTCATATTTCTACATTCATTATTCAAAAATTGATTACCACCACACTTCTCAGTTGGAACTTCCTCACTATGAATGCCTAGGAATTCTAACTCAGTTCCATATACCTCCTCAAAACTTAGGTCAACACTTTCCCTAGAGATGTGTAATTAACCAAAAGATCCCTAGTTGGTTCATCCAAACACATGAGTTCTTCTTCGAAGAGGTTTTTAAAGAGTATGTCAATCGGAGGTTCTTGAACTATATTCTCATGTGATACATTATTGGTTGGCTCATCGAAAGTGAAGACATTCAAATCAAATTTCCCCTTTTTAAAGGGTACTTTAATATTAGAATCTCCGACATATGCCTTCTCATCAAGATAATCGCATTCATTCTTAAATAATTCATTAAGAAACAACGACTCATCTTCTATATCTTCACTCTCTTCATCACAATTATTTTCAACAAAGTTTACCTCAAATGTTTGATCTCTTATCTTACGAGGTTGTTTTTCTAGGTTGAAGACATTGACTTC
The DNA here is from genome assembly GCA_038442645.1 of Agave tequilana. Lineage (NCBI taxonomy): Eukaryota > Viridiplantae > Streptophyta > Magnoliopsida > Asparagales > Asparagaceae > Agave > Agave tequilana. Next base: position 27,186 of record JAVJIF010011843.1, on the reverse strand, counting down.
TCTAGTCATATCCCCAAAGTTGACCTCATGGACCCATTCCTACAATTGATGATGGCATTGGCAGTAGCAAGGAATGGTCGCCCTAGGATAACAGGAGTTTGAGCCCTATGATTGGAGTTAGACACAGGTTGTGTCTCTAGAACTATGAAATCAATAGGGTAAATAAACTCCCCAACCCGGATAAGGAGATCATTAATTTCCTTTTGGAACTTTCACTGAACGGTCAGCCAGTTGGATAGTGACTCGAGTTGGACTAAGATCGCCCAACCCGAGTTGTTGATAAACTGAGAATGGAAGCAAGTTGATACTTGCCCCCAAGTCAAGAAGTACACGACTAATCTCGGCTTGTCCTATTGTGCAGGCAATGGTTGGACTACCTGGATCCTTGTACTTAACAGGGATCGGACCCGATAGTGGCTCACTAATGTTAGTGGCTAAGAAGACCTTTTTAGGTATATTAGTCTTTCTCTTCTTGGTGCACATGTCCTTAAGAAACTTAGCATAAGATGGGACTTGTTGGATGGCATCAAGAAGTGGCACATTTATCTTTATTTGATTAAAGATCTCAATTATCTTATCCATATTTTGCTTGTTTTTCAGCCTATTAGGAAATGGTGCTATAGGCTGCTGCACATGACTGGTTGACTTATCTTTTTCAGATTCATCAAATTTAGGAGGAGTGGGATTAGATGAGGTGGATGCTAAAGTGTGATTGTGCTGACTAGGATTAGGTGGTGTTGACACTTGGTTATCAACTTTCTTTTCCGACCTCAATGTATGAACAGCATTACATTGATTCAGTGAGTGATCCTCAACCAAATGAGCTTGTTGTGAATTCCTAGGATTCATAATTGGTTGACTGGGCAAGGTACCCTTTTGCCTCTCATGTTGTGGGTTGGCTAACTGGCTCATTTGACCGTCTAGCCTCTGTATTGTTTGCATGAGGGAATCTTGGTTCTTCATGTACCTTTCCATGTTTCTTTCAAAATCAGTCATTCTCCTTTGAGTTGAGAACTCTGGAAGGAAGATGGTGGAGCTTGGTTGGGAAAATTTTGTTGATAATTTGAAAAATTATTGGGAGAATTGTGAGGGTGATTGGAAAAGTTGGGCTGATAATTGAAAGAATTATTGGAATGATGGAAATGGCTTGCATGATTTGACCGTGGGTGGTCATTATTTTGTTGGCTCCATGAGAATTTTGGGTGATTTCTTCAGCCAGGATTGTATGTTGGAGCGTAAGGATCATTGTTCGGCCTTGAAAAGGCCGCATTCATCGGTTCAGAAAAGTGTTGGTGAGCTTGAAATACAGGACACTCCTCAAACACATGATTCATGGCCTGACAGTAAGTACAACCCGGAGTTGAAAATTGGTTCGGGCTGACTTGATTGACTGGACTTGGTTCCTTAGTTTCTAAAGCTTCCAGTCTTCTCGCTAGGTTAGCTAACTTAGCCTCATTAGCTATGGATGATTCAATCGAATGGAGACCTCCTTTTGAAGAGATAGAGTTTGGATTTCTAGAGCTTTCACTAGAAGGTTCCCATTGGATGGTCTTTTCAGCTAGATTCTCATATAAATCCCATCCTTCATGCTCATCCTTCTGCAAGAATCCCCCTTGGCACATGCTTTCTAAGAGGGTCTTGGTAGAGTAGTCTAAACCGTCATAAAGAATTTGGAATTGTCGCCATTTCTCTATTCCATGATGAGGACATTGGACAAGGAGGTCTTTGAAGCGTTCAAAGTACCTCTAAAACGGTTCACTAGGTTCTTACTTGAACTGCATGATGTTTTTCCTAACGAGAGCGGTCTTTTGGATTGGATAGAATTTCTTTAAGAAGACCTTGATGAAATCATCTCAAGATGTGATAGAGCCGGCTGCTAAGCTATAGAGCCATTTCTTGGCTAAGTCCTTAAGAGCAAATGGGACAAATCTCAACCTAATAGCATTATCTGCAAGGTGTGGGATTTTCATCATTAAGCATACTTCTTCAAATTCTCTTATGAAGAAATAAGTATCTTCGGACTCTTAGCCATAGAATTTAGGGAGTGTATTGATGAACTGTGGCTTAAGCTCAAAGATGTGTTCACCAACCGATGGAAGTTGGATGCAGGATGGAAGTGATGTTCTAATGGGATAGAATCTATCCTGCAAAGATGTCGGTTGATCCATAACTTAATCTGGTCTTGTTTTGAACTTGGGTGGTGATGTGTTTCTAGTTAACCTAGATGAATTAGGGTCTCTTGACCACACTTGCATACACAAACACAATCACAAACAAGTTCACCAATAGTCAAGAAGAGAAAACAACCAAGCCTAGTCTAAGGTAACCTTGACCTAGACAACTCCTAACTGGTTGATTGTCCACAGGAGGTATAATGTAGACTTTGACCACAAGCTAATCAGCCAGGTCAGGGCAAGATTAGTGGGAGGTTATCCGTCAAAGACGTTCCTTAATTAAGTAACCACCAACCTTCGGGCTTTTGGCCCTTAATCCCCTTCCTAGACACTGATTTGGCAGGAGTCAAATTCCAACACCTTTCCCCTTAGGATAATCTCCTAGTGAGTTCGAGATGTCCCTAAGGCCAACGTCTATCAGATTTTACTTAGGCTTAGGTTGTGCGTGCTTGGAGATGGTTTGTGGGCTAAGGAAGGGTAATGACTTCCCCACCTTATCTTGACTTGGGTTTTGCCCTTAGAATTGATTTGTGCAAAGTGTGCAAGATATAGAAAAGTAGCATTCAAAAGCAAATATCACCCAAGAATGTTTCCTAAACTATATACTATGCATACATACCTTGTCTCCAGCTATCTTCAACAGTAATTGAAAAATAAACGTAATTAGACAAATGCCTAGAATGCAAGTCTAAACGTTTTTTAAGTAATTAACAATCACTCAAATTACTGTTGGATTAAAACAGGGATGGTGGATAGCAGATATAGCAAGAATATAATGTACAAAAACTTAATTTTTTGCGAGCAATATGTCCTGCAAAAAAGAGAGTTTTAGTAGTCCAATGAAATTTTCAACTTTTGCAACGCAATTTCTTGAAATTCTGTTTCCTACTTTCGAGAGTAGGGGCACAGAATTTGCAAGTCTTCTTTTGCAAAGTTTGAATGCTAGATCTGAATTTTCAAGTCCCTAAAACAACACATCAAACTTGTTAAAAAACAAATACACCGTTCCCTCCCTGGCAACAGCGCCAAAAATTGATTGTAAAAATGAAAGAACAATCAAAGAGTTAAGAAATTACCGTGTAGCTTGTGGCTAACGGGTCGTGTCCACGAGGAGGAAGCGATGAAAGCTTTTTGGTATTTCGTTTAATAATGAAGAATTATGCTCGTTTTTTAATTGAAAAGAGAATGGAAAGAAGGAGATGATTAAAAGAGAAATTATAACTTTAGAGAAGGCTTTGGAGAAGGTAATTTAAAAACTTTGAAAATTGTTTGGTTGTTTTAAATATAAGAAGGAGAAATTCTGGGCTCACTATCTCACTACTCAACCGTTTATTCTTCTATTGAAATCCTTAGTGCCTCCACTTGATCATAGGTAAAACTTAAGATTGACTTTAGAAAGTTTGAAGTAAAGTATATAAGATGATTAGAAAAGTTCACTCTTTTCTTTAAGAAACCATTTTGAATCGAATGTTAAATCATCAAGCGCGAAGAGGCAAGTATGAAATAAAAACAGTCAAAAATGTTCTTAAAAGAAGTAGGAGTTTAAAGATCCAAACCCATCCTCATGTGCCTTCAAGAACACTTTCAAGAAGAAAGGTTTTAAGTTAGGCATGCAAATGATTCATTGGGTCTTTTGCATTAAAATCAGAAGAGAAGAAGAATTAGAGAGAGGTATAATAGTGAGCCCAGAAAACTGATTTAGCTACTCATGGGAAACAAGAAACAATGCAAGTAATTAAAGTAAACATACCGTAAAATGAGTAGAAGAAAATGGAGCTCAACTCTTGTATTGATGTCACTTCAATCTTCAAGTTACAAGCACTCAATTCCTCTCTCTCACAAGTATTTGTACTGAACTACAAATTGTAAAACAAAATACAACTTTTATACTATCTAACAAAGAGCCTAAATTCTTAAAGAAATAACAAAAATTCTAATCCTAATCTTCGCTCCTTTTTTAGTACAAAATCCAAGCTTTTATAGGCAAAAACCCAGAGGGCAGGGAGTGAGGAGATAAGGGGAGCAAACGCTCCCCTTATCTCCACCAACAAGCCGCGGATCTGCGGCTTGGGCCGCGGATCCATGGCCTGGATGTGGCCAGTTGGCCACATCCAGGTGGAGGAATCGTTGGCGTGGCTTTGGGCTTCCTTTTGTCTTGTTAGATTTACTGTTGCAGCTCCCAAATTTGACGAAACGATCTTTAATTTGTTGGCTTCAACCGCTTGATTTGGGAGGATTCATTTCAACGGTTTTCAACCTCTCTGATATGCCAAGATTTGCCCTGATTTCCTGATTTCGAATTTAATCTGAATTAAGTGGGCTTTTGGGCTCGTTTCTCTGGCCTATCCTTTAGCAATGGGCCTGCATTTTATAAAGAACAATAGGACTTATTAATATGATTTATTTTGATATCAATCATGGAGATGTCACAATATGTATGCAATATATGTGACCGATCAGGATTTCAGACCCCCATTGGCTGTGTCTCGGGCAGTCAGGAGCCACTATAAGTATGAGCTATTAGTTCTTCATCTGCTTCCAATAATCAACCTCGACTTACTTATATATGGATAAATGTGTGTTGAGATGTACACGAAGACACATGCCTAGATATATGGGTCGGACGAGTAATAATAATAAGACACCATGATAATAACTCATGGTTTGCTTGTAACTGGGTTATACCGTTCGCTTCGCCGTATTTGCTTCCATTGGGTTTTACTTTAGATTTTCTGTTTTGTTTCATGATTACCACCTGTGTACTACTTCACTGACTTCCTGACTTGTTCATTCTTGATTTATACGGATACTTGGTTACCGTATAATTCTTGATGATTTATACTATTCTATTTTAACTATTATTATGGACAAGTCGGATTGTGCGTACTCAGTTGATGGAGACATGAGGTATATAGTATATAGATGAAGGTTTTCTCATTTGGATTATCCGCTCGAGGTATCAATCTCATGAATCTATCTACTGAGCCCGTACAACTGATTTTTGTCATATCTGTTAATCCCATCACTTGATGTCTCATTCCTGTTCATGTGTGCTTATGCTTACGATACGATTTTCAATGCATGTTTATGATTCAGATTTATCGATACACGTGTGCTTATCTTTGCATGTCACTTGGCATTCACAACACCACTCGTTGAAGAGTTCTGACTCCCTTGGATCCTCATGTCCAGGTCTCGGAGCTTGGAGCTTGTGGAATCTCCCGGTTGCTGATCAGAGATGCACAGCGGAAGCGTGTCAGAAGATCGTCTGAAGCCCTATCCTTCTAGGCCCCCTTGTTCGGCTCTAGAGTTTTTCTATTATAACTCTGAGCCCTCATTTGTATAGCTTATGATTACCTCTCTTTGTATTCTCACATTTGCGCCTATCGGTGATGTAATATTCTTGTAATATTATGTCACATCTTGTGATAACTTTGTAACTGTACTCATATATTGGAATGTATAATGCACACATATTTTTGAACTCTGATTCTTACCTGTACTGATGCTTAGTATATATATGTGAGGGTATTTTTGACCTACGTATATACGTTGTAGTAACATCTTCGTACCCGCTGGATCGAGGCATTATACTTGGTTGTTACTGGCCGAAGATGATCCCTGACACCATCGCCTATGCTAAGTGATGCCATGCATGTTAGATCCACGGTAACTTCATCCATCAAGCACCGGGACATCTTCATCCAAAGTCCTCCTCATGGCCATTCGAGATGTGGGGAATGGATGTTATTGGACCCATTAGTCCTCCAACATCCAAAGGACATCGCTTTATCTTGGCTATAACAGATTACTTCTCTAAATGAGTAGAAGTTGTTCCCCTAGAAGAAGTAAAGACACCAAACATGATCAAGTTCATCAAACATCTGTGCTCTATCGCTTCAGTGTACCCCAATGAATCATCCACGATAATGGACCCAATTCGTCAGCCAAGCTTTTTAGAGGTTCCGTAATAAATTCAGAATCCAAAGTGTGTCATTAATGGCATACTATATAGCTGCTAATGGCCTTGCAGAAGCTTTTAACAAGACTATTGGGAAGCTTCTCAAGAAATTCATTTCGAAAAGTCAATGCGACTAGGACGACAAATTAGGCGAGTGCTTGTGGGCCTACCGTACAATGGCGAGAACCCCGACGAAAGCCATGATGTTTTTCTTGGTGTACGGATGCGAAACTGTACTTTTATTAGAGACCTAGATCTCATCTCTGTGAGTTGCCTAGACCACCAAGATGGCAGACGAGAAAAAGCATCGATTGCGCCTCCAAGAGTTGGAAACTTTAGACGACAGACGTCTGCAATCCCAACAGCAAATCGAGCTCTATCAAGCTCAAATTTTCAGATCCTTCAATAAAAAATGTCAAAGAACAGATTTTCAAGAAAGACGATCTTGTCTTAGTTGTCAGAAGACCCATGGTCATGACACATAAGACAAAAGAAAAGTTTCAACCCAAATGGGAAGAACTATTTGTAGTGGAGTCAGTCTACTCAAATGGAGCATACCGCCTCATAACTTTAGACGACGATACGCTCATGATGTCTATTGATCGGGGGAAAACAGCGCACAAAAAGTGTATGTTTTGAAGTAAAGATTTAAAGTGTGTGTGCTTTGGCTTCCTCGATACTTCCGTTATAGCATAGAGGCTAAAACGAGTCGAATCCACAAGGACAGGAGGCGATAGAAGCTTACACGGTATGTTCATATGTATGTTAACGGTTCTTCAATGTTTGAAAGAATGAAAAGAAAAGAAAACAAAGAATGAAAAGAGAAGTATGGTGAAACACAAAGAAGTGGGAAACATAGAAAAGAATATATTTGTGATTTTTGTGGTATTTCTAAAAGAAAGTGAAAAAGAAAGAAAACCCATGGCTACTAACTACTAATGACTCTACCAACATGCTAACCTCTTAGTGATAGTTGTCTCACATGTATCATTGGCCATCACTAGTCCTTAGTTCAAGAGCTTTTCAAAGCATGACCCATATATTAACTCATCACTTCCAAACTAAACAAAACAAGAGCAAGTTATACTTAAACCATCAAAATTAAATAAGAGTAAGAACGGAGTAAAGTAATGTTAGCTTGTTAGAGAGTTAGGATGTTAGAGTGTTAGATCCATCATGATGAGCCATCAATGGCTCTTGCAAGAGCAAGGCCAAGTAGAGGCTATTAGATTCATGTGGATTATCAAGTAAGAAGTTAGACTAGTTAGTGGTTAGTAGTTAGTTGCCATGAGAGAAAAGATTAGCTAAACATGTAAAGAGTTAGAGAAGAAGCAAATAGAGATAAAGGAAGAACCTTTCATAAAGTGTTACCCTTCATTACAAGAACTTTCTCTTCTATCCTATGATCACTCTCTTTCCTATTACATTATCTATCAAAATGAAAAATACAAAAGAAGAAGAAGAACAACTAATCTAAACTATGCTAAACTACAATATGGAGAAGAAACTACCCTAACTCTCTGTATTTTTTTCCTCTTCAGAACCTCAGGGGAGTATTTATAGGTACCAGGGAAAAGGGGCCCGAAGGACAACCCCTGGCCTAAAGCACGGGCGCGGCCGCGCCCGCACGGCCGCGAAAACGCGGCCCAGGCCATGTTTTCATGGCCATAGAGTGGCCGCGCGCGCGGCGCCGCCTGCGACGCAGTCCACTCGTGTCCCCCTATTGGCTGCAGGTCCCGGTTTCTGGTTTGGGCCCCTGATTTTGACGAAACTGCTCTCCTAAAGTCAATGGCTATATTATAGGCCTTTAATCACCCATTAAATGGTGTTTAGGGTCTTCTTCTTCATTTCATGCCATTGATCTAGAAACACACAAGAGAGGTATTATTAGCAGAATTTAATATTAAATAAATGTGAAGATGTAGTATGAAATATACAGTTTTAGATACTAATCACCTATCAACGGCAGGTTTTTGAAGAAGTATTATCCTTAACAGGGCTCTTTTCATGATCAAGTTAACACTATAACTCTGATCAAAGCTTCAAGATCCAAAATATTTAGAAAAACGCCAAAGAAGAGCTTCTTCCTTCAACGGATCACATCACAGTCGATCGATGTCAAGCCGACCGAACATTGGTGACATCATAACGCATGATGTAAATATCGAAGAAAAGACAAAGGCAAAACATTAAGTTTTAGCCTTGTCACTCTTCTCTAGTTTATCTACCTTACATCTGACGCCTCCGATGGCTAAAGAATAGCAGAAGCAGTTGGTTTTTAAGTCTAACAGAAAATCCATGACAACTCATCATGCTGAGAGAAATAGCATAGCTAGCCCAACTCAAACGGTACTTGGTAAAGGCATACCAAATCCGTTGAAAGCTAAGGGTTTGCTAAAAATCATGAAGGACCTGATCCCGCTTTCCCTTCTAAAATCTCTTATCAATTCCCGTCCATAGAATAGTAAGAGTTCAAAAAAGTTGTAATTATTTCCATAGTGAAATAATCACAAAATCAAATATGTCAAGTTAATATTATACCTCTGACATACCCCACTGCTAAGTTAACATTATACCTCTAATAGTGATTTTCTTTAATATCCCCAGCGTATAAAACTTCAACTTGTCAATTCGCTTCAATAGAATGACAAGTCCACCAAATTTCTCAAATCGCAAATCTCTTGCTCAAGTTAACACTACACCTCTGACCTAAATTGCTCATATTGCAATATAAGTCCTGTTAAGTTAACACTACACTTATGACAGTGATTCTCTTGATTTTCTTACCCGAAATGAGACATTCGATGCTAAGTTAAATATCAGACCTCTAGTATCCATTTCATTGTTAAGTTAAATACTATACCTATGACAATGATCCTCCCTCGAGTTTTCGTATCAAAGCCGAGATGTCAATGCTATGTTAATATCACACCTCTAGTATTCACTTCGCTATCAGGTTAACACTACATCTATGACAGTGTCTCTCTTAGTTTTCTTAATGAAAATGAGATCCCCAAATGCTAAGTTAATATCACACCTCTAGTATTCACCTCCATGTCAAGTTAACACCACACATTTGACAATTTAATTTGCTTTCAACTGCAAATCCCAACCCGTCACATTAACATTACACCTCTGACGGCAAAAATTTTCATAAATTCCTAGTGGATTTAACTCTACTTGTTATTCTCATCAATAGGATAGCAAGTTCATAAAATTCGTTCAAATCACAATTTCAGTTTTGTCAAGTTAACTGATTAGTCACATATATTGCATTTACGTTGTCACCTACCATACTTTTTAGCAAATAAATCCTATTAATAAGTCTTCTTTTTCTTTGTTAAATGTAGGCCCAAATGCTAAAAGAAAGAAAAGAGAAACAAGCCCAAAAGCCTACCAAATTCTGATTTAATTCAGAATAAATTCAAAATCAAGGAATCAGGGTAAAATCTTGGCATATCAAGAGGTTGAGAAGAATCCTCCCTGAATCAAGCGGTTGAAGCCAAACAATCAAAGGCTGTTTCGTCAACTTTTGGAGCAGAAACAAGAAAACCAGAAGAAGATACGGGAAATTTACCAAACCAGGGGAGCTAGCCAACTGGGTGTGGCCACCTGGCCACACCAGGGCCGCAAAAACGCGGCCCAAGCTGCGTTTCCGCGGCCTTGTTAAATTAGTTGGGGGAGCGTTTGCTCCCCCAATCTTCCCGAGATCCTCCCCTTTTGGTTTTTCCCTATAATTACCAGTTTCAACAGAGCAAAAAGGAGCGAAGACTAGGATTAGAATTTATATTTATTTTCTAAGGATTTAGGCTCTTGTTAGCTAGCACAAAAGTCGTATTTTTATTTTTTAATTTGTAGTCCAGCATAACTACTTGTGAGAGAGAGGAATTGAGTGCTTGTACTTGAAGATTGAAGTGACAGCAATACAAGAATCGAGCCACATTTTCTTCCACTCTTATTTCGGTATGTCATGCATTATTTACTTGCTTTCTTCTTTGTTTTCTATGAGTAGCTAGATCGGTTTTCTGGGCTCACTATTGTACCTCTCTTCAATTCTTCTTCCCCTCTGATTTTAATGAAAAAGACCCAATGAATCATTAGCATGCCTTACTTAAAGCCTTTCTTCTTGAAAGTGTTCTTGAAGGCACATGAGGATGAGTTTGGATTTTTAAACTCGTACTTCTTTTAAGAACGTTTCTTGAACTATTTTTATTTCATACTTGCTTCTTCACGCTTGATGATTTAACATCCGATTCAAAACGATTTCTTAAAGAAAGAGTGAACTCTTCCATTCATCTTATGTGCTTTACTTCAAACGTTCTAAAATCAACTTTAAGTTTTGCCTATGATCCAGCTGAGGCATTTAGGATTTCAATAGAAGAATGAACGATTGAGTAGTGAGATAGTGAGCCCAGATTTTCTTCCTTATTATAATCAACAAAACAATTTTTGAGCTTTTTTAAATCACCTTCTCCAAAGCCTTCTCTAAAAGTTGCAATTTCTCTTTTAATCATCTCCTTCTTTCCATTCTCTTTTCACCTAAAAAACAATCACAATTCTTTGTTGTTAAACGAATCATCGAAAAGCTTTCATTGCATTCCTCCTCGTGGACACGACCCGTTAGCCACAAGCTACACGGTAAATTCTTAACTCTTTGATTGTTCTTTCACTTTAGCAATCAATTTTTGGCGCCGTTGCCGGGGAGGGAACGGTGTATTTGTTTTCTAACAAGTTTTGTGTGTTGTTTCAGGGACTTGAAGATTCAAATCTAGCATTCAAGCTTTGCAATAGAAGACTTACAAATTCTGTGCCCTTACTCTCGAAAGTAGGAAACAGAATTTCAAGAAATTGCGTTGCAAAAATTGAAAAATTCATTGGACTACTAAAACACTTTTTTACAGGACATATTGCTCGCAAAAAAAAATTAAGTTTTTGTATGTTATATTCTTGCTATATCTGCTATCCACCATCCCTGTTTTAATCCAACAGTAATTTGAGTGATTGGTAATTGCTTAAAAAATGTTTAGACTTGCATTCTAGGCATTTGTCTAATTATGTTTACTTTACAATTACTGTTGAAGAGAGCTGGAGACAAGGTACGTATGTATAGCTTATAGTTTAGGAAACATACTTGGGTGATATTTGCTTTTGAATGCTACTTTTCTATATCTTGCACACTTTGCACAATTAACTCTAAGGGCAAAACCTAATTCAAGATAAGGTGGGGAAGTCATTACCCTTCCTTAGCCCACAAACCATCTCCAAGCACGCACAACCTAAGCCTAAGTAAAATCTGATAGACGTTGGCCTTAGGGACATCTCGAACTCACTAGGAGATTATCCAAAGGGGAAAGTGTTGAAAATTGACTCCTGCCAAATCAGTGTCTAGGAAGGGGATTGAGGGCCGAAAGCCCGAAGATTGGTGGTTACTTAATTAAGGAACGTCTTTGACGGATAACCTCCCACCAATCTTACCCTGACCTGGCTGATTAGCTTGTGGTCAAAGTCTACATTATACCTCCAGTGGACAATCAACCAGTTAGGAGTTGTGTAGGTCAAGGTTACCTTAGACTATGCTTGGTTGTTTTCTTTTCTTGACTTTTGGTGAACTTGTTTGTGATTGTGTTTGTGTATGCAAGTGTGGTCAAGAGACCTTAATTCATCTAGGTTAACTAGAAACACATCACCACCCAAGTTCGAAACAAGACCAGATTCGGTTATGGATCGATCGATATCTTTGTAGGATAGGTTTTATCCCATTAGAACATCACTTCCATCCTGCATCCAACTTCCATCGGTTGGTGAACATAACTTTGAGCTTAAGCCACAGTTCATCAATACACTCCCTAAATTCCATGGCTTAGAGTCCGAAGACGCTTATTTCTTCATAAGAGAATGAGGAAGTATGCTTAATGATGAAAATCTCACACCTTGCAGATGATGCTATTAGGTTGAGGTTTGTCCCATTTGCTCTTAAGGACCTAGCCAAGAAATGGCTCTACAGCTTAGCGGCCGGCTCTATCACATCTTGGGATGGTTTCATCAAGGTCTTCTTGAATAAATTTTATCCAATCCACAAGACCGCTCTCGTTAGGAAAAACATCATGCAGTTCAAATAAGAACCTAGTGAACCATTTTGGAGGTACTTTGAACGCTTCAAAGACCTCCTTGTCCAATGTCCTCATCATGGAATAGAGAAATGGCGACAATGCCAAATTCTTTATGATGGTTTAGACTACTCGACCAAGATCCTCTTAGAAAGCATGTGCCAAGGGGGATTCTTGCAGAAGAATGAGCATGAAGGATGGGATTTATATAAGAATCTTGCTGAAAAGACCATCCAATGGGAACCTACTAGTGAAAGCTCTAGAAATCCTAACTCTATTTCTTCAAAAGGAAGTCTCCATTCGATTGAATCATCCATAGCTAACGAGGCTAAGTTAGCTAACCTAGCGAGAAGACTGGAAGCTCTAGAAACTAAGGAACCAAGTCCAGTCAATCAAGTCAGCCCAAACCAATTTTCAACTCTGGGTTGTACTTACTGTCAGGCCATGAATCATGTGTTTGAGGAGTGTCCTATATTTCAAGCTCACCAATATTTTTCAAAACGATGAATGCGGCCTTCTCAAGGCCGAACAATGATCCTTACGCTCCAACGTACAATCTTGGCTGGAGAAATCACCCCAATTTCTCATGGAGTCATCAAAATAATGACCACCCACGGTCAAACCATGCAAGCCACTTCCATCATTCCAATAATTCTTCCAATCATCAACCCAACTTTTCCAATCACCCTCAAAATTCTCCCAACAATTTTTCAAACTATCAACAGAAATTTTCCAACCAATCTCCACAATCCTCCTTCCAGAATCCTCACTTGAAAGGAGAATGACTGATTTTGAGAGAAACATGGAAAGGTATATGAAGAACCAGGATTCCCTCATGCAAACAATACAGAGGTTAGAGGGTCAAATGAGCCAGTTAGCCAACCCACAACATGAGAGGCAAAGGGTGCCTTGCCCAGTCAACCAATTATGAATCCTAGGAATTCACAACAAGCTCATTTGGTTGAGGATCAATCACTAAATTAATGTAATGTTGTTCATACATTGAGGTCGGGAAAGAAAGTTGATAACCAAGTGTCAACACCACCTAATTCTAGTCAGCACAATCACACTTCAGCATCCACCTCATCTAATCCCACTCCTCCTAAATTTGATGAATCTGAAAAAGATAAGTCAACCAGTCATGTGCACAAGCCTATAGCACCATTTCCTAATAGGGTGAAAAACAAGCAAAATTCACACATGGATAAGATAATTGAGATCTTTAATCAAGTGAAGATAAATGTGCCACTTCTTGATGCCATCCAATAAGTCCCATCTTATGCTAAGTTTCTTAAGGACATGTGCACCAAGAAGAGAAAGACTAATGTACCTAAAAAGGTCTTCTTAGCCACTAACATTAGTGAGCTACTATCGGGTCCGATCCCTATTAAGTACAAGAATCCAGGAAGTCCAACCATTGCCTGCACAATAGGACAAGCCGAGATTAGTCGTGCACTTCTTGACTTGGGGGCAAGTATCAACTTGCTTCCATTCTCAGTTTATCAACAACTCGGGTTGGGCGATCTTAGTCCAACTCGAGTCACTATCCAACTGGCTGACCGTTCAGTGAAAGTTCCAAAAGGGGAGATTAATGATGTCCTTATCCAGGTAGGGGAGTTTATTTACCCTGTTGATTTCATAGTTCTAGAGACACAACCTGTGTCTAACTCTAATCATAGGGCTCAAACTCCTGTTATCCTAGGACGACCATTCCTTGCTACTGCCAATGCCATCATCAATTGTAGGAATGGGTCCATGAGGTTAACTTTTGGGGACATGACTAGAGAAGTCAATGTCTTCAAGCTTAAAAAACAACCTCGTAAGATAAGAGACCAAACATTTGAAGTAAATTTTGTTGAAAATAATTATGATGAAGAAAGTGAAGATATAGAAGATGAGTCACTGTTTCTTAGCGAATTACTCAATGAAGGCGATTATCTTGGTGAGAAGGCATATGTCGGAGATCCTAATGTTAGAGTACCTTTTAAAAAGGGGAAATTTATTTTGAATATCTTCACTTTCGATGAGCCAACCAATAATGTATCGCATGAGAATATAGTTCAAGAACCTCCGATTGACATACTCTTTGAAAACCTTTTCGAAGAAGAACTCATGTGTTTGGATGAACCAACTAGGGATCATTTGGTTAATTATACATTTCCAAGGGAAAGTGTTGACTTAAGCTTTGAGGAAATCTATGGAACTGAGTTAGAATTCCTAGGTATTCATAATGAAGAAGTCCAAATGAGAAGGGTGGTGGTGATAAATTTTTGAATAATGATTGTAGCAATATGAGGAAGAAATACCTAAAGAAGGTGAGACTAGGGAGGCAGAAGCTAAAATGACAAAATAATTGGCCTCCCCACTGTGCCCTATAAAGAGGACCCATTGGAATGATGGGAAGAGAGCTAGAGGGATAAGACCAAAAAAGATCTAGGTGTGAGAGAAACTTGATGTTGTACATATTTATGTATAATATATGCACCTCTTTTACATTTCATTTCATGCATGTATACATTTCTTTCATACATTGGGGACAATGCATGAGATAAGTGTGGGGGAGGGTTCTAACATGATGACTACTATAACTTGAAAAAAAAATTGTATATATATATAAAAAAAACTTTTTGAAAGGTAAGAACAATATTTTGATATATTTTTTGTAAGAAATCAAGTCAATTTTAAGGAATAGGAAAATCATAATTAGGATTTCTTACACTTGGTCAAAATAAGATGACTTGTTTGATGTTTAGGGTTAGGAAGAAAATTTGTGAAAGTAATTTAATCTTGATATTTACCTTGATGAAATATGCACATTAAATACACTTACACACTTAGGGTTTAAAAACAGAGACTCTTATGCCTTATAAAAAAAAATATTATGAAAAAGAAAAAAATATAAACAAATCTAATTATTGATTAGCTAGGTGCTTTAGCCTAAGCAAGCCTTAATATTTATGCAAAAGATAATTAGATAAGTTTGAGAAAAAATGTAAATATATAAATCCTCTGATTAAGTTGGGTATTTATGCCTCATGAAGCATAAGTATTCACGCCTAAAAGAGGTACATCTTATAAATAAAAATCTAGGTTTCGTGGCCTTATCTGCTCGAATGTTTAAGTCCTTAGGGGTGTTTTCTCACCTGGTGCCCTAAAACTGTTCGGTTTGGGTGTCACCGACTGAAGGCTCGTTACATGGGCAGATTAGAAATCCTAATGAAATCGAGGAATAAATTCCACCAAAAATAAATATAAATAAGGCATAGGAGTTAATGTTAAAGAACCCTTGGTCAACTTCACAGTCACGATGGTGCATACGACTCAGGGTAAATTAATAGACTAGATGAGAAGTACAATTTGACTCCTTACTTTGATTGATAACATGTTTTTGAATAAAGACTGAGTTTCGGAATGAAAAATTTGATATTCCTATAACTTATAGATTACTTAAAGCCTTACAAATATACTTCAAATATTTTCTCCTTTAAAAATGAATTTCGAAAATACTAACTTTTTTCTCTTTCTTTATGGATTTTGTGGGTGCAATCCACTGAAAACCCTCACGAGACAAAACTCGTCCTCTAGGGGTAACCTAGAGGTTTAACGGCTTGTTGCACATGCTCAGTGCAATCGAGTGACCTGCGAAAGTGGTCTAATAATTGATTAGAATTAGTCTGATGTTTTGCTCGAGGGCAAGCAAAAGATAAGTGTAGGGGTGTGATTAGTCACATATATTGCATTTACATTGTCACCTACCATACTTTTTAGCTAATAAATCCTATTAATAAGTCTTCTTTTTCTTTGTTAAATGTAGGCCCAATTGCTAAAAGAAAGAAAAGAGAAACAAGCCCAAAAGCCCACCAAATTCTGATTTAATTCAGAATAAATTCGAAATCAAGGAATCAGGGCAAAAATCTTGGCATATCAAGAGGTTGAGAAGAATCCTCCCTGAATCAAGCAGTTGAAGCCAAACAATCAAAGGCTGTTTCATTAACTTTTGGAGCAGAAACAAGAAAACCAGAAGAAGATACGGGAAATTTACCAAACCAGGGGAGCTAGCCAACTAGGTGTGGCCACCTGGCCACACCAGGGCCGCAGAAACGCGGCCCAAGCCGCGTTTCTGCGGCCTTGTTACATCAGTTGGGGGAGCGTTTGCTCCCCCAATCTTCCCGGGATCCTCCCCTTTTGGTTTTTCCCTATAAATACCAGTTTCAACAGAGCAAAAAGGAGCGAAGACTAGGATTAGAATTTGTAAGATCACCTAGAGGGGGGGTGAATAGGTGATGGCTAATCTAATGGTCACTTATGAACAAATAATGCGGAATTAAAAAACTAAGTTGACCAAATTAAACTTCTTTTAATTGAACACTTATGTATAACACAAGAGTGTTGCCGAATTCCCCTTGCGAGGCTCTGGACAAACTCCTCTAGATTCCCCTTGAATGGGTTGATGTGCCGCGTTGGCTCTCTTGGTTGAATACTAGTGTTAATAACAATCCCAAGCAAGTATAGCAATTATGAGCACAAAGGTATATCATGCATATAAGAGATAAAGACTATAAAGTAATGCAAGATATAAGTGAGACAAAAAGAGTAAGAGAGCAAGAGTGAGCAATCGCAAACACAAAGGGTTTGTTTCGAGGTTCGAGCACACTTGCTCTACATCCCCGCCTTCGACACACGAAGGATTTCCACTATGCACGATCCAACCGGATCTCTCTTTGGTGCCGCAACACCTACAAGCCCTCGGACTCCCAAAGTCCCTTACACACCACAAGCCCACCGGCTCGTCGAGGCCGCACCTCGTACAACAAGTCCGCACCCGAACTCAAAACACCGTGAGCACACTTTCCCGCTTCCTCAAATACAAAGAAAGATCTTGGTGATCTAAACACTTGATCACCTAACAAAACTCTCACTACAACACTCCTATAGGATAGATATAACTATGGATGCTCAAGTGTAGTGTGAGAAATCAAGGAAAGAACTTTGATGGAAAACTCAAGAAATCACAATAAACACTCTCTTAATAAAATCCCTTTTGATAGGAAATATTGGCACTCTATTTTGTGGAGAAAACTCTGCTAAAAGAATGGAAATAACTGGACAAAAGCTCTCCTAAAATCTTAGCCTCAAACAATGACAAAAACCCCAATTTATAGGCTGCCAGAAAACTAGCCGTTGGAATCTGTCAGTACTGCCGGTCGACCGGTCCGGTCGACCGCCAACGGTCAAGAATCCGACCGTTGGAGCCTCCGGTCGACCGGCCCGGTCGACCGCGCACCTGGAGCAGAGAATTACTTCTCTGTCGGTCGACCGATGCGGTCGACCGGAATTTCCAGAGAGCAGACTCTCTGAAGCGGTCGACCGGAACGGTCGACCGTTCTCCAGTGCACACAGGCGTGCACGTCTGTGCACGTCCGGTCGACCGTGGGTCGACCGGCCCTTGGTGCGGTCGACCGGCCGGTCGACCGGACCAGCCTGTCAGGCCAGTTCTGGTCCGGAAAATTGGTATAAAAATCTTTTTATAAAATCCCCAAAAATACATATAAATTCTACAAAAAATAGTTTTATGATATAGAAACATGCTTGCACAAAATCAAGGCATGTTATTAAAGATTTGACTATTTTTGTAACTTGAAAATATTGGCTCATAATAAAAACTGTTTTTCTAAAACAACATGTTTTTCCAAATTTTCATCAAATACAAAAACAAGATATACTTTAAAGCATAGTGTGTATGGATATAATCCACTACACAATCAAGATGAAATATCTAGTTTTTGACATAAAGCACTAAACTTGGTTTTGAAATATCAACATGTTTTTCCAAATTTTCATCAAATACAAAAATAAGATATACTTTAAAGCATAGTGTGTATGGATATGATCCACTACACAATCAAGATGAAATATCTAGTTTTTGACAATAGGCTCTAAGCATGGTTTTGGATATAAGATATGTAAACTTGAAATACCAAGAACCAAATAGAATTTTGTCACAATGAAAATCTTTTCTTAACAAGAAAATCTTTTATGAAATGAAATTTTTATCATGAAAACAATTCTATCAAGAGTGTGTGTGTGATATGACTTGAGCAATCCACCAACTATTCTATCCTTTACATTTTAACTAAAACAAAAACAAAATCTTATACCTAGACACAAGTCTTCATCTTCTTGAAGTCTTCCCTTGAAGTCTTCTCATCTTCTTGACTTGGTCCACATGCAATCCACCGAGCTCATCTCTAGATGTGGTCTTGATGCATAGGCTCGTGAATCGACCGGTGCTAGCTTCCAACTTGACATTTTATGTTGAAGCTCCACACCTACTAAGATCTTGATAAGGAATCTGTCACTAATTAAACACAAGATCATTAGTAAACATAACTTCATGAGTTGATCATCATCAAAACTAGGGTGATAGGCCTTTGGGCCAACAATCTCCCCCTTTTTGATGATGACAAAACTCATGGAGTTATATATGCATGGATTAAAGTAAAGCTTCAAAGAAGCTCCCCCTTAACTCATGCATACCAAATAAAACAATAATATATTACAATGAAGCTCATAAACATGTATGCAATGTATGGCATGTATGTAAATATAACATCATAAATCTTATCTCCATACATTATAAATCTCAAAACAAATCTCAAAACACATATGCATCAACACAAATCTTACTCCCCCTTAAGCAAGGAAGACATGCATATAAAATCTATAAATACTTCTCCCCCTTTTTGTCAATCATCAATAAAGGGTTCAAAGTAAAATACATCAAACAAATCTTCTCCCCCTTTTTGTCAAAAACAAAGAAATCAAGGAGGGGTAAAATCAAATCGATCAATACTAGGTTATATGCGATATACATTCATGAAGAGGAAGACGCTAAGTTAGCTTCCTTACACATATGCATTACATGAAGAAGGGATGACAAGCCCTAACTCACATAACACATATTATGTAATGCATAAGAGGAGATGTGAAGCTCCCCCTACACACGTATATCATATAAAGAAGAGTTGTCAAGCTCCTCAATTTATAATATACTCAACATGAATCCATATGTAAGAGAGATGTTAAGCTCTCCTTGCATATAGGAAATACAAATCAAAAATTTTGAATATTTCTTTATCAAGACAAAATTTTGAACTTTCTTAATAAAACACATTTTGAGATATCAAATCAACATATTTTTTTTATTTATTTTGATATCAATAGAAAAAAATTTATTTTTCATCATAAACTTTGTGCTTTTAAAAAATGTGAGCCAATTTGTGAGTTAAGCACATGGAAATCATATATATGTATGAGAAATGAGTATACCAATTGAAATTGATACATACATATATATAAGAAAACAAAATATGAGTATATACAAAATAAGTTCATATTGATACCAATTGAAACGATTCAATGATACCAATTGACATAACAATAAAATCAAGTGTATATCTCATAACCTACCACCCTTCATATGCACAAGGTAAAAGATTTTCAATGAAGCATACAAGGCATAATCGCCCATCCATCCTCCCATAGATGGTAGGGGTTTTCAAAAATAGATTTGAAAATAGGCTTAGTTTGAAAAACTCTACCAAATGAAGAATTTGCACTAGAAAAATATTTTCATGAAACACAAGTAAATCACATGGCACTAAAAACACTCTAATATCCATGAAGTCCATAAAATTTTCAAAAAGAAGTGAGTGTGCTAGTGTTATGTGGAACATGATATCATGAAAAATAGCAATAAAACTCAATATTCCTTAAATTTTGAAATCATGAAATCCATCACAAAAATTTTATTGAAAAATTACAAAAAATTTTATTAAAAACAAAAATTTATATTTCAAGATATATGTATGTTTTGACAAGACATTAAGTATACATACATATCCTTAAAACACAATTGAGTCTATATATAGATTTGCATGAAAGGCAAATGACTCAAGAGGTATCCATGTATATCTTAATGTTTTGGCAAGACAAACATATACATGAAATGAAAGCACATGATCATAGCATAAATCCAAAATGGGAATACAAGTTTAAAATGTAATAATCATCAAAACTTAGGCTATACTAGCACACCTAATGGGCACAAATACGCATTCAAACCCAATCATATATAGATTTATTTGTGATTCATAATGTGTACAAGTATAAATCTAAGTGTTGACAAATACTAACATTTAAACTAATATTCAAATCATGAAGCATCAAATAAATTTTGAGAATACAAAGGAATTTATCCATATGATTAAAAAATAGGATCATGTGAATCAATTTGAAGAATAGATAACTAGTTTAAATGGATTTTTTGACAAACTAGTTAAAGATCCTTCAAAAATACAAAGTCAAATGTTTTCCATGAATAATACTAAATACATAAAAGTTCAAGCACTCATATTCCATAAAGCTCAATATTATCTATTTTCTTAAAAGATGAGTGATCAAAAGTTATGTAAATGGTATCTTCATGAAAATCGTCAATGAAGCTCAAATCAAATATGACTAAAACTTTTATTGAACAACACATAAAATTATTTTTATCAAAACAAATCAACTCAAAATCATTTTTCATAAGAATTACAATCTTCATGGTATATGTATGAATTATACAAATCTAATAATACGCATACATATCCCAAATATAAAAGAGTCTATTAAATGTATTTGCATGAAAGCAAGAGACTCACGGGTATACATGTATATTTATTAGATTTGAATTCGACACGCATATACATGAAGTAAATCACTAAAAAAGGCAAAACATGTATAAAAGAGAATCATCAAAACTAGATTATACATATGCATAAAGTGGATACAAATGAGCATGAAGTTCAACTATATATGAATCAATTGTAATTCACTATTTGTATATGTATACATGCAAGTTTGACAAAATCTACATTTAAAGCATGTAAATACCACATGAAGCACATAAAATCTAAAAACATGAACATGCTATGAATGATATTAAGAAAATAAAAGCATGTACATAAATAAAATAGGAGTTTAGAAATTTTTACCAACTCCGAAGCTCCATAGCATGGTGGTCTTTCCCACCAAAATTTCCTTGATAGCAATGCATCCAAAAGTTTGTCCATCATGTCCATTGCATCCGCTATCAAGGCACCAATCCTCTCACGTTTTGTGAGAGCCCTCACCTACATCAAAATCAAAGGGTGGGGGTTTTGGTACCCATACTTTCTTGGGTCCTTTGAGGTTAGCTTTATTGTAAGGATCCCAAAATCTTTTATACTTAGCAAAATATAAATGAGGTTTCTTATCAAAACAAAATTTTGCTAAATGGCCTTTGCGGCCACAATGTGTACATACGTACACCTTAGTATGCTTATGTGTAGGATTGTGATCATGGTGTGCAACATAAGCATGATGATGAGAGTGATGTGCATGAACATGAGGAGTTTGTTTCTTTGAAAACATTGACTCCAACTTAGTATGATTAAATGCACAAGAGTTCAAAGTTGAACTCAAATTATCCATTTTATTTTTCAAAACATTTATCTCATTTGTGGTGGCATGTAAAGCATGATGAGATATATGATCAATTTTCTTTTTCTTTTGTGAAACAAAATCTTTTTCTTTTTCAACAAATTTTCTTTTCAAAGTAATATTTTCTTGAAAAACATCTTCCTTTTGTTTTTCCACCAAATCAATCTTATTTTTCAAAATAGTGTTCCCTTCACATAAATCATTCAATTTAGACATTAAGGAAATATTCTCATTTTTCAAATCTTCATTTTCTTTTTCTAAACATGCAAGTTTATTTCTAAAAGAATCATTTTCTACATGCATGCAATCAAATCTTTTTCCAACTTATTATCTTTTTCTAAGCATGCAATGTTATCTCTAAATGAGTCATGTTCTTTATGCATGCAAGCAATGTTCTTTTTCAAATTTTTATTTTCTTTTCTAATCATGTCATATTTCTCAAGCAATAGATGACAAAAAGTAGATGCTCATCATATGACATGTCCTCATCATCGGATTCAGAATTTACCTCAAGGGGGTCATCCCCTTGGACCATGTAGCATACGTTGGAGGTGTCGCTTCCAACGTCCGAATCGCTCCCCGCATAGTATTGTTCATTTTCACCAAGGGAGATGAGGGTGTTCCATACTACAAAAGCCGAATCAAAGTTAGAAACCCTAGATAAATAATCATCATTTAGGGTTGACTTAATAGCATGAAGGGCTTTTGCATTAGCCTCAATGTTCTTACCATTTAAGCAATATTCTTTATTAGTTGTGGCAAGATATACACTAAGGCCAAGTCCTTTGAGGAACAAAGACATCTTAACCTTCCAAATTTGGATGTTAAGAATGTCAAAGGTGGGTGGTGACATGAAGTCCATTGTGTGTGTACAAATCTTGTGATTAGCCTAAAAGAGGATCTTTAACTCTTAGGTTGTTAGACCCAATATCAAGAGCACTAGCTCTGATACCAATTGTAAGATCACCTAGAGGGGGGGTGAATAGGTGATGGCTAATCTAATGGTCACTTATGAACAAATAATGCGGAATTAAAAAACTAAGTTGACCAAATTAAACTTCTTTTAATTGAACACTTATGTATAACACAAGAGTGTTGCCGAATTCCCCTTGCGAGGCTCTGGACAAACTCCTCTAGATTCCCCTTGAATGGGTTGAGGTGCCGCGTTGGCTCTCTTGGTTGAATACTAGTGTTAATAACAATCCCAAGCAAGTATAGCAATTATGAGCACAAAGGTATATCATGCATATAAGAGATAAAGACTATAAGTAATGCAAGATATAAGTGAGACAAAAAGAGTAAGAGAGCAAGAGTGAGCAATCGCAAACACAAAGAGTTTGTTTCGAGGTTCGAGCACACTTGCTCTACATCCCCGCCTTCGACACACGAAGGATTTCCACTATGCACGATCCAACCGGATCTCTCCTTGGTGCCGCAACACCTACAAGCCCTCGGACTCCCAAAGTCCCTTACACACCACAAGCCCACCGGCTCGTCGAGGCCGCACCTCGTACAACAAGTCCGCACCCGAACTCAAAACACCGCGAGCACACTTGCCCGCTTCCTCAAATACAAAGAAAGATCTTGGTGATCTAAACACTTGATCACCTAACAAAACTCTCACTACAACACTCCTATAGGATAGATATAACTATGGATGCTCAAGTGTAGTGTGAGAAATCAAGGAAAGAACTTTGATAGAAAACTCAAGAAATCACAATAAACACTCTCTTGATAAAATCCCTTTTGATAGGAAATATTGACACTCTATTTTGTGGAGAAAACTCTGCTAAAAGAATGGAAATAACTGGACAAAAGCTCTCCTAAAATCTTAGCCTCAAACAATGACAAAAACCCCAATTTATAGGCTGCCAGAAAACTAGCCGTTGGAATCTGTCAGTACTGCCGGTCGACCGGTCCGGTCGACCGCCAACGGTCAAGAATCCGACCGTTGGAGCCTCCGGTCGACCGCGCACCTGGAGCAGAGAATTACTTCTCTGTCGGTCGACCGGTGCGGTCGACCGGAATTTCCAGAGAGCAGACTCTCTGAAGCGGTCGACCGGAACGGTCGACCGTTCTCCAGTGCACACAGGCGTGCACGTCTGTGCACGTCCGGTCGACCGTGGGTCGACCGGCCCTTGGTGCGGTCGACCGCCCGGTCGACCGGACCAGCCTGTCAGGCCAGTTCTGGTCTGGAAAACTGGTATAAAAATCTTTTTATAAAATCCCCAAAAATACATATAAATTCTACAAAAAATAGTTTTATGATATAGAAACATGCTTGCACAAAATCAAGACATGTTATTAAAGATTTGACTATTTTTGTAACTTGGAAATATTGGCTCATAATAAAAACTATTTTTCTAAAACAACATGTTTTTCCAAATTTTCATCAAATACAAAAACAAGATATACTTTAAAGCATAGTGTGTATGGATATGATCCACTACACAATCAAGATGAAATATCTAGTTTTTGACATAAAGCACTAAACTTGGTTTTGAAATATCAACATGTTTTTCTAAATTTTCATCAAATACAAAAACAAGATATACTTTAAAGCATAGTGTGTATGGATATGATCCACTACACAATCAAGATGAAATATCTAGTTTTTGACAATAGGCTCTAAGCATGGTTTTGGATATAAGATATGTAAACTTGAAATACCAAGAACCAAATAGAATTTTGTCACAATGAAAATCTTTTCTTAACAAGAAAATCTTTTATGAAATGAAATTTTTATCATGAAAATAATTCTATCAAGAGTGTGTGTGTGATATGACTTGAGCAATTCACCAACTATTCTATCCTTTACATTTTAACTAAAACAAAACAAAATCTTATACCTAGACACAAGTCTTCATCTTCTTGAAGTCTTCCTTGAAGTCTTCTCATCTTCTTGACTTGGTCCACATGCAATCCACCGAGCTCATCTCTAGATGTGGTCTTGATGCATAGGCTCGTGAATCGACCGGTGCTAGCTTCCAACTTGACATTTTATGTTGAAGCTCCACACCTGCTAAGATCTTGATAAGGAATCTGTCACTAATTAAACACAAGATCATTAGTAAACATAACTTCATGAGTTGATCATCATCAAAACTAGGGTGATAGGCCTTTGGGCCAACAGAATTTATATTATTTTCTAAGGATTAGGCTCTTGTTAGCTAGCACAAAAGTTATATTTTTGTTTTTTAATTTGTAGTCCAGCATAAATACTTGTGAGAGAGAGGAATTGAGTGCTTGTACTTGAAGATTGAAGTGACAGCAATACAAGAATCGAGCCACATTTTCTTCCACTCTTATTTTGGTATGTCGTGCATTATTTACTTGCTTTCTTCTTTTATTTTCCATGAGTAGCTAGATCAGTTTTCTGGGATCACTATTGTACCTCTCTCCAATTCTTCTTCTCCTCTGATTTTAATGAAAAAGACCCAATGAATCATTAGCATGCCTTACTTAAAGCCTTTCTTCTTGAAAGTGTTCTTGAAGGCACATGAGGATGAGTTTGGATTTTTAAACTCGTACTTCTTTTAAGAACGTTTCTTGAACTGTTTTTATTTCATACTTGCTTCTTCACACTTGATGATTTAACATCCGATTCAAAACGATTTCTTAAAGAAAAGAGTGAACTCTTCCATTCATCTTATGTGCTTTACTTCAAACGTTCTAAAATCAACTTTAAGTTTTGCCTATGATTCAGTTGAGGCATTTAGGATTTTAATAGAAGAATGAACGATTGAGTAGTGAGATAGTGAGCCCAGATTTTCTTCCTTATTATAATCAACAAAACAATTTTCGAGCTTTTTTAAATCACCTTCTCCAAAGCCTTCTCTAAAAGTTGCAATTTCTCTTTTAATCATCTCCTTCTTTCCATTCCTTTTCACTTAAAAAACGAGCACAATTATTTGTGTTAAATGAATCACCGAAAAACTTTCATCGCATTCCTCCTCGTGGACACGACCCGTTAGCCACAAGCTACATGATAAATTCTTAACTCTTTGATTGTTCTTTCACTTTAGCAATCATTAACATCACATCTCTGACAGTAACCTTTTCAAATTTCTTGACAAATTTTTCAAACTTTGAGTTGCTATGTTAATCGTCTCCTTTAGCAATCAAAGGCAATCGCTTTCATTTGTCTGATTTTCAAAAAAAAAAAGTTAAGACAAAACGAAGGCAAAATTATCACTTTATTTATATCAAAATTTAAAAGTGATACAAACACTCTCTTATTCAATAAGATAGAGTGTTACAAAACAAAAAAAAGAAAGCTCGAAGCTTTATGGGTTTTGAGAAAGCTTAAGAGTTTTAGATGTGTTTGATCGAAGACGATGAACAATCAAAGTGAATTAACTGTTGAAAGACTTTGGTCTTTTATAGGCCTTTCAATGGCCAAGATACGCAACGCGTATCTCAAGCTCAATCTGAGTCAGACATGCGTCCCACGCGATGCCTGCGTCCGCATCTAGAAACATCTGATGTGATCTTCGCGTTTCAAGAGCCATGTCACAGCAACAATCAAGAACTACGTCTCTATAGCAATTAAGAGCCACATCTCAACAATAATCAAGAGCCGCATCTCTACAGCAATTGAGAGCCTCATCTCTACAACCATTGAGAGTCGCGTCCTAACTTTAGTGAAGTTCGCATCTCCACTTGATCAGTGTGCCAGAACCGATCTATAAGGGTTGCGTTCTCTCACATACAAAGAGTATGTCTCTGCTTCTGCAATCAGTTCAACACTACACTGGCAAAAATAATCGACAACTCTTTCGGTTCAATAGTACACTGGCAAACAAACTAGAGCTCACAATAAGTGCTAGACTGAGTTTCTAAGACACTTATGGCGATCTTGCTTGGAGGCTTCAAGCAGTTCAACAGTACACTCACGAAGACCACAATTCAAACAGGATCAAGCTGAGGGCATCTTAAAAGATTGCCAGTCCAATTATGGGAAGCATGAAATCAACTGAAGTCTAAAGTATTTTGAAATCCATCCCAGTAAACCGTGGAGTGTCGAAAACTTTGGAGGGGGTTCTGTAGGCTGTCTAAAAATCACTGAGGACAAGCCATCAGATGCGAACCTCACTTCAATGCGAAGGTTGCATTTCAACTAAAACATGAACCTCGCGTCCAAGGAGACTTCAGACACGGGCCTGAGTAAACCCGGGTTCAATGCGAGTCTAAGTAACTCTGCATCAAACGTAGGTCTGAGAAGCCCTGTGTCTTATTTCAAATGCGGGTTTGAAAAACCCCGCGTCCCATCTCAAATGCGGGTCTGAGTAACCCGCGTCCCATTTCAAGCGCAGGTTTGAGCAACTCAATACTTCACTTCAGACACAGGTCTGAGAAACCCAGCGTCTCACTTCAAACACGGGTCTGAGTAACTCCGCGTTCTAATTGAGACACCTGC
>JAVJIF010011842.1:0-110385 GCA_038442645.1 Agave tequilana | reverse complement strand
ATGATGACAATGTGTGTATGCTCAAACTCTCCCTATAGAGACACTCCCCTGTAGAAATAGTTATCACAAATATATGTTCTCCCCTACATAAAATGGGTTATAACAAATATATAAAACAAGTGTTTCTCCCCTGCATCATAGCATATATATGATATATTTTCAATGTTAGAAGTAACTTATATCATAAGGTATTCTCTTTTCTTTGTATGGTACCTATAAGATAAAATATTGTTAATGGAACCAATCATAACATGCTCAAATATTAACCTTTAGGAATTCAAACCCAATTCGAATTTGGTTTTCATCTATTAGTATAAAAATAATTGCATGAATTACATATAAGATGTATATATGATGCAATATAAGCATTTTTATCCATATTATTTAGATTTTTTAGGAATCCAAATATATTTATACTTTGATTTCATTGTCTTCTTAACAAAAGAATTATCATTATTCTTTTTGTAGACATTATTTTTTGAACAACTAAGACCAATATGCTTATCTTTTGAAAATCGAAGTCCAAAATGATTATATGAACCTTTTAATATGACAATATATCATTTAAATTTTCTTTTCCTTTATTAAATTTTGTCACTTTATTCAAAGTTCTTCATATTTATCTTTAAAACTTGTCATGTCTTTATCTAATACAGAATTCTTTCATTTAAAGATATAGTTTCTCTTTTCAATAAAGCATTATCTTGTAATAAATTCTCATTATCCTTTTTCAAAGATGATATAACTTTTTCAAATCATCTTTTTGAGAATTTACAGAAGAAATTTGAGAATCATAAATAAAATTTTCTTTGATGAGTCTTTCATTATCCTTTGATAAAACTTTATTTTTCATCTTTTCATTCTTGAGATCATTATATAACTCATGAAATGCATCTAAGAGTTTCAGTATATTTGTACCTCATCTTCTTCTTGAGCCATAAAACAAATGTTGGCTTGTTCAGTGGTTTCTTCTTCGTCAGATTAAGAGGATCGCTATTCTCCCATGATGCCTGATAATCTTTCTTCTTTTTGAACTTTTTGCTCTTGATTTCTCTTTGCTTTTGAGCAATGGGCAATCCTTCTTCATATGACCTCTTTTATTACAATTAAAACATTTAAACTTACTTACTTCAAGAACTTTCTGAATTTTCTTGAGAGCATTGCCATCTCCTCTCATCATTATCTGAATTGTCCATATCCGAGGATGTATGAAAGGTAAGTACTTTATTCTTGGATAGAGGTTGTTGTTCATCCTTTTTTTACTCTTCAAGTTGCACTTGATATGCCATTAAATTACGAATAAGATTTTCTAATGACATAGTTGAGAGATCTTTGCTTCTTCTATTGTAGTGGTCTTCTTTTTCTAATCTGATTTGATGCACGAAGAATTTTTCTAACCTTTTTTGACTTGAATGTACTCCTTTCTAAGGAATTTGTAATGTCGGTGAACCTTGTAATCATTTCTGAAATTGTTTCATTCTCCTTCATTTTAAAGAGTTCAAACTTGTGAACAAGAGCAGAAATTTTAGATTCCTTAACCTTATTTGTACCTTCATGGGTTACCTGTAGAATCTTCCATATTTGATTTGCAGATCTAGCCGTTGATACACGAATGAATTCTCCGTTGTTCAAGGCACAAAAAAGGGCATTCCTTGCTTTGGCATCAAGGTTTGCAGACTTCTTTTGTTCTTCATTCCACGCACTGTAATTTGTGGTTGGCTTGGTGTACATTTCTTCTACTATATTCCATATTCATAGTTGAGAGTGATTGCAGTAGATCTTCATTCTACACTTCCAGTAGTTGTAATTTGATCCATCAAATAGTGTGTGGACGTTATGTAGAATGTCCTTCTCTGAATTGTGATGAAGGAAACTCTGTTGCCATCTTTATTGGGTGTTGACCGGGTATGCAGGGCTCTGATACCATTGTAGGATCTAAAATATTATGTCAACACAACATTAGAACAAAGATAATTAGCGCGTTAAATAAAATAACTTGTATGAAAGGAAATAAATCTCAGAAATAATACAAACGCAAACGCAAGAGATTTTATCCTGGTTCGGTCCTCGTGACCTACATCCAGTCCCCAAGCAACCCGCTTGAGATTTTCGTATCTTTGATTTTGTACACCCAAAACCAACACCTTGTACACCACTTGACAAACAATCTTTCCCAAATCCGTACAACTCTTCTTACACTAAGAAGATAATTTCCTTGTACACCTCTTCTAACACCAAGAAGATAACCTTGTACAATACTTCTATTTGAGTGATTACAAAATAACCTATAAGCCTTGAGATTTGTATAATCGTGAACAAGGACTCTTATAGGTAGACTCTCAGAATTCTTCACTAGAGGATTGGAATTTGTGTGAAGAACAGAAAGTGGAATTAATTTTTTGAAAAACAGAATATTTCAACAGAGTTTGGACAGAAAACTAATCATATGAATTGGTGTCTTTAGCCTAGGATAACATCCCTATTTATAACTGAAATCTATAGTCAGTTAGGGCAGTTATCAGGACAAATTTGAATATTAAAACGTTAGATAAACACCAGAAAATTAATAACTGTTTAACAGTCAGAAACTGTTATAAGTCGACTAGGGTAGGGAGTAAGTCGACTAGAATGGGCATTTTTGTCTGGGTTAGTCGACTAGCAAAAGGGATAAGTCGACTATAATATATGATACAGATATGCAATTCTCTGGAAACTAGAATTAGTCGACCAGCAAAAATTATAAGTCGACTACAACATGGATTAGTCGACTAGTAAAGTTGATAAGTCGACTAGCTACTAAGTGTCAAAAAATAGAAAGTTTGCTATCTTTTCAGAACAGGACTTAGTCGATTATAGGACTTTGATAAGTCGACTAGACATTGTATTAGTCGACTATAAGAAGGGTCAAGTCCACTAATAGGAAGGGTCAAGTCTACTAATAGGACTATTTTTGTGCATGATCAAGGCTTTTAACAAATATCTAAAAATACAAAAAATAGTACAAATTATATTTGTTATCATCAAAATAAGTTCCAATACTTGCAGTCAGATTCTACAATATTTCCCCCTGGGACAGTCTAACCAATTAGGAGTCGTATAAGTCTAAGGTCTACCCTAACTTAGGATAGTTTTTTTCTTTGTTTATTTTTCTGTTTGTTTTTATTTTTGTTTTTGACATTTTTTGATATGGATTAGAATTACAATTATTCCAATGCATATAGTGACCCATACTTCACCCTGACCTCTTTTGACTCGAATATTACCAACCCTGCATTTCATAACTTAAACCAACCAAGTATGTCATTGATTTTATCCGAATCAGTATATGCCCCAACTCCAGTATTATGAACAAAATTGGGATGATCATCACCACTCTTCATCGAATCAGTGGGGATACAACTCTCCTGAGTCATACTATCAACAACCTGACTAACTTTCAGCTTCGTATGCTCAATATCAAGATCAACCTATAGAAGAAAAATCTTCTTTAGAAAAGAGTTTCGAAGCCTTTCTTTAATCCACATGACAATTCAAATCTCGACGGACTCAATACTTGCAAAAAATTCTCAAGTCCAAGATCCTGACTACATTTCCCAAGTACATCACAACAAGAATAACTTATTGACTTAGAAAAGAGTATGAAAGACTTGATTCAAAGTCAAATTATTTGAACTAGTCCATCAATATATTAGAACCACAAGTCATTTGGTCAACACAAATAATAAGAAGAAGAAACTCTCCCCACCCAATCTTTGACCATTCTCGATTTTCCTAACCATATTGATAGGGACCAAGAATCATTGTGTCTTGAAAACTTTAACCAAGATTCGATTTCGTCATACCATCTTGAACTTGATCAATACCAAATCATTCACAAATTGGCAAGTTTTCAATCTAATGAAATTGAACTTGATTGTTAATGTGACACCAATCCCCAATTTTGTGATTTAGTTTCACTTTTTGAATCTATGTTGACTCTGGTATCATTATCCGATTAGGACCCAATTCCAAGCCAACACTGATTCGCATACCTATAGATTTTGAAATGAACCACTTATTTTGGATAGTCACGTTCCATTGATGGGAAATGAATGTGAATTTTAATTCTTTAATTTGGACCAAATTCTTGAACCGAATTTGACTCTTGAACTCAAACTTGTTTTAAGTCAATTATACGAGTCAGCATTGGTTCTCGTTCCTTTCATTCCGGAGCCTAAATCAACCACAACACTGAATCGCATTCTATTATTGGACTAAAGTATAGACAATTATGACTCAGTGATGTTATTCGAAAATTGGTCATATAATCGGGATAAATTTCATGTTAGAATCTTGCATGATCTTATTTATATTGGGCAGTATAACAGTGTAAATGAAAAAAGGTCAAAAGGTGGGTTCCTTGATAATCCACATTATTTAGATTGGGTAGCAACACTTGGCCCAATCTGACCACCACCAAAACCAC
This sequence comes from Agave tequilana, assembly GCA_038442645.1. NCBI lineage: Eukaryota > Viridiplantae > Streptophyta > Magnoliopsida > Asparagales > Asparagaceae > Agave > Agave tequilana. The sequence continues at coordinate 105,920 of JAVJIF010011842.1, read as the reverse complement.
CACTTTTAGGTAATATTTTTCCTTTCCTTTCTTCTTTTTTCATACATATATGCATTCATATTGGCCCAAAGGCCCGTCACTCTAGTTTTGATGATGATTAACTCATGTATTTACAGTTTACTAATGATCTTGTGTTTAATTAGTCTCAGATTTTTTATTAAGATATTAGTACGTGTTTAGCTTCAACAAAAGAGTTTTGGAGCTAACACATGTTGATTCAAGAGCTCATGTGTCAAGATCGCATCTAGCACTCGTTGGAGTCTAGCTCGTTGGATCGCGTTTGGATCAAGTCGGCTTGGAGACAAGAAGACGATCGAGTCAGCTTGGAGACAAGAAGACTTCGATTTGTGTTTAGTATGTTTAGATCTTGTGTAAAGATAGATAGTGTTGATATGCTCAAGTTCACACACACACACAAAAGTTTCAATATGTTTGGTTTTTGGTTTAACCGAGTTTTGGATTTCAAGTTCATATAAATGGTTTTCATGAATAGATAGAATCAAACAAGTTTACATGGTTTAATGTATATTGGATTTAATCTATATACATATATGCTTCATATATTTAGATAAACTTATTTTGATGGTCTATTTCATGAGTTTGGAGTTTATATTTAAACAAAACTTATTTTTGGATTTCATATCAAAAACATAAATATACATCTTACATGTATATTGGATTCTATCCATATACAATATGCTTCAAATTTGTTTCAATATCATGTTTTTGTATTTATACAAGTTTTGGAGGAACCGATTTTCCATTTCAAAGTTTGGTTTTTAGAAAATACCGATTTTGTGTGTAAGCCTAATTTCAATATCATAAAATGGTTCAAATAGTTTGCAATATGTGTTGAATTTTAGTCACACATATTTGTTATTCAAAGATCTTACAAGAACTTATTTTTGTGGAATTAATGTAATTTTATGGGATTTTATTGAAATTAAAAAGACAAGTTTTCAGGACCTATAATCCCCAGCCAGACTATACTAGCGGTCGACCGGACGGTCGATCGGACCAGGAGTCGGTCGACCAGACCGATCGACCGATGTGCATGTGAACGTGCACATCTCTAGCCTACTCGGCCGGTCGACTGCGCGGTCGACCGACTGAAAGCACCCCACTCTCGGGTCTGGCCAGTCGACCGGGCGGTCGACCGATGGCTTGGCCCGATCGACCGGAGGCCCAACGGTCAGAAAAGTGACCGTTGGCCGGGCGGTCGACCGGAAGGGCAAATCTGGCTTTTCCAGATTGCCAACGGCTAGTTTTTGAAATGGGTTATAAATACTCATCGCTTGGGTTGTTTTCATTAAGAATTTTAAGAGCAAATTTCTCATCTTTCCTAGTGTTTTAGCAACAAGTTTTCAAAGAGTTTTGGGCTAAAAAATTTATCTTTTATTTGTTTTATTTAAAGTGTTGGAGAATCAAGAAAAGGAGAAGTCTTTAGGAATTGTTTTTTATTTTCATTTCTATTTTATCGTAGAAGTTTTCCCAAGTATTTTCTTTGTGATTTTGATTTCCAAACACTTTGTTTTTCTCACACTTGAGCTATCATATCGATCCTATCTATAGGATCTTATTTTTGTGGGAAAGAATTGGTTTGTGGTTTGTTGTGACCACCAACTGTTGTAACCTTCTTTGCTTTGTGTTTGTGTTATCCCTCTTATGTAGAGGTGATTGTGGAGGAGCTTTGGGTTTGTTGATATCCCTCTAAGTGCAGAGATGATTGTTGGAGTTTTGGCTTAGTGCCCTTTCCCTCTAAGTGTAGAGGTGATTATTAGAGTTTTGGCTTAGTACCTTATCCCTCTAAGTGTAGATGTGATTGTTGTTGTTCCTTGCCTCTTGTGTAGAGGTTGTTTTGTTGGAGAGAGAAGTTGTGTACTCCTATTTTGTATTTGCCAAATCCTCAGTGGAGGTTTCCTGTGTGGGAAGTCCTATGTGGACGTATAGTGAAAATCCTTCTGTGTGAGGGTAGGGACGTAGAGTAGTGACTCGAACCTCGAAACATATCTCAGTGTTTGCGATTGATCCACTATTTCTAAACTCTCTCTCTTTTATATCTTACATTGATTCATATTGTTCATATCATATATGCTAGATATTGTTTGTGTGCCTCACTAGTGTTGAACAAGAGAGCTTCATATAGCACCTCAACCCTTATTTAGAGAAATTTAGAGGAGATAGTCCAGAGCCCGTCACCGAGAATGCGGCTACACTCTTTGGTTACACTTAGTGTGTTGCAATTAGTTTTAATTTCACATCATTTGTCATTAGATTAGCCAAACACTTATTCACCCCCCTCTAGGTGTTCATTCATATATTAAGGACAATGCATGAGATAGGTATGGGGGAGGGTTCTAACATAGATTTTTTTCTTTATTTGTATACATAAAAAATTAAAAGAAAAAAAATATTTTCTTTTCTTTTAAAAACTTTTTTAAAAGAAAAACAATATTTTGACTTATTTTTGTAAGAAATTAAGTTAATTTTAAGGAAAAGGAGAATCATAATTAGGAATTCTTATACTTGGTCAAAATAAGATTATTTGTTTAATTCTAGGGTTAGGAAGAAAAATGAAAAAGTAATTTATTCTTGAGTTTTACCTTGATGAAATATGCATACATTATACACTTACACACTTAGGTTCAAAAATAAAGGTTCTTATGCCTTATAAAAATAAGATAAAAAGAAAAAGAATATATATATATATCTCAAAATCCTCTGATTAAGTTGGGTATTTGTGCCTCCAAAACATAAGTATTTAGGCCTAAAGTGGTCCATATAATAAATAAAATCCTTAGTTTTGTGCCCTTATTTGCTCGAGTCCTTAAGTCCTGGGGGTTTTATTTGGCTTTAAGGCCATTAGCCCTAGTTTTGATGATAACAAAACATATGTATTTATGTTTTTTACAATTTTTTTAACAAAGTTTAAGGTTAACACTTTGTTGCTTTTTGGCTCCATCAGAAGACTCGCACGTTTGGAAGCCAGAATATGTAGATCCCAGAGCCTAAGCACATAGAAGAGCTCAAGAATCAAGTTTGCAAAAGAAGACTATATCAAGATTTGTATTTTTGCTTTTTGCATTTTAGATAGGATTTATAGTCGTTTGTTAAAACCAAGATTATATAGGTTGATAGCTCTCTTAGGATTGACACACACATATCTTTCACATTTCTAAAGTGTTTTAAAAGGAGTTCAAAATAATTCTCTTTTCCATTTTCATGATCAAGTTTCAGAAAAATGAGTTTCAGAAGAATCGGTTTTAATTTAGAAAAGTGTTTTTACCAAATATAGTTCTAACTTTGTTTTATGTTGATCTATACATATTGGTTCTATCAAGTCCCTAGAACTAAATTTTGTGTTTAAAGATCTATGTTTACTTTGTCAGAAAAAGATTGATTTCAAAAAGATTTCAATAACTAGCTTTCGGCCCTAAGTCGGTCGACCGGCTGGTCGATCGTAGGCAGAATAGCTTTGCTCGTCGATCAACTGAACGGTCGACCAACATGCACCAAAGTGCATTGTGTGCACTTCGGTTGACGGGGCGGTCGACCGACTGCAAGAGCTTTGCTCTCGGTTGGGTCCGATCGACCGCGCTGGTCGACCGTTAGAGAGCTTTACTCTCTGGTTAGGAAAAATGGTCGACCGACCTGTCGACCACTAACCATTGTCGTTCGACCGGCCGGTCGATCGGCATAAGGATTTCCTTCTGATTTTTCCCAACGGCTATATTCGGTTTTGTCTTCTTCTGGGTCTTTTCCTAATGACTCTTTTGGGTTTTCTCCTCATGTTCTCATCCCCTGTAAATAGTGGGACTACAGAAAAACCCAAGAACAAGATTTAAGAAGTTAGAAAAAGATTTTACAAGTTTAGAAGAAGATTTAGTCAAGTTTTAGTCTTTTCTTAAAGGTTTTCCTTTGAGCCAAAATTTCACATTCTGAAATTATAGCTTGAGCCTTCCTTCTACATCTTTGCAGGCTATTTTCACTATACAATTCCAAAGAGTTTCACCTCCTCATCTTGGTTATAGGATTGTGCTTGTGAGCCATTTGTGATCAAGTGAAGATCACCGTTTCCTTCTATTGTGAAGTTGCAGAGGTTGCGGCCTCAAGTGAGCTAGTGAGCTCCATGTTGGTGTTACGGCACCGCGAGAGAGAACTTGTGAGCTATTGAGTTCCAGTGAAAACTTGTAATGGTTGACGATCTAGTGAGATCGGTCATAGTGAAAATCCTTCATAGTATTGAAGGCGGGGACGTAGAGTGATGGCTCGAACCTCGAAACATATTATCGTGTTTACGATGGCTTACACTTTCTCTCTTCACTCTACTCTCTCTTTAATTAGTTGCATACTTATATTGTTTACTTATTTGCAAGTATTTATTTTGTTGTGATTGGTATTTGCTAGGTTGCTAGCAAGAATTTTTATTCCGCATTATTTGCCATTTAGTATAGCCATCACCTATTTACCCCCTTCTATGTGATTTACAATTGGTATCAGAGCCTAACCTTAGTTCTGCTTTAACCACCTTAGAGAGATCCTTTCATTTGGCTATAGTCATTTGTAACATTTGTTATTTGTGTGTGCACTTATGCTTGTTTTCATGGCATCACACGACTTCTTTAGCATCAAGTTCTCACCCAAATTTGATGGTTGAACTTCCCCATTTAGAAGGACAAGATGAACCTATTCCTTAAGTCCCTAAGAGTTAGAGTTGCTTAGGCTATTACCAAAGAATTTGTTGAATCTCACGGTGATGAGGATACATGGTCCGAAGCAACCGCCAAGGACTATGAGGCCAATGCCAAAGCCAAATATGCACTTGCACAAACATTAAATGATAATGATCTTTCTCGTGTAATTAATTACAAATCCATTATGAAGTTTGGAATGATCTAATCATTACTCATGAGGGGACGTCGTAAGTTAAGAGATCTAAAGTTGACTTGCTTCATTCTTAATATGAGAATTTTACATGCTTGAAAATGAATGTATAGATGAAATGCTTAGTCGATTCTCCAAGATCACTAATAGTTTATCTTCTTTAGTTGACATCATTGACAATGACCAAAAGATTCAGAAGGTTATTAGAGATCTCCCCAAAGCTTTGGAAGTCAATGCGACAACCCTTAAGGAGCTCAACGATAGAAAGGAGATGGATTTCACCGGCTTCATTGAAAATCTCAAAACCCATGAGATGAAAATGAAGGTGAGAGAAGAAAGGGGACTCCAAAGAAGAAAGCGATAGCTTTCAAGGCTACCCCGTCATCCTTTGATTAAGAAGAATCGTCAGAAGATGGTGATGAGGATTTTGCTATGCTCATTCAGAAGGTGGGCAAGATGTTTTAAGAAAAGGGAAGACAAAGCAACATCCGAAGAAGAAGACATCAAGGAGATTTGAAAAGAAGAAGGAAGAGACGGGTCCTTACTTTTATTGTAAGAAGACGGGCCATCTAATTGCGGATTGCCCCTCACTTCAAGCCACTACCTCCAAGAACGTGCATAGGAAGAAGAAGGCAATGGTAGCCACTTGGGATAATTCGAAAAAAGATTTTGAAGAGAAGATTGATGTCGCACATGTTTGCTTCATGGCAAACATTGAAACCTCTTTAGAAGATAATGATTTAACTATGGATGAACTTGTACAATTTTTGAAGAATTACAAAATAGATACGAAATTTTTCTTGCACAAAATAAAAAATTGAGAAAGAAAATTGATTTTTTAAAGAATAAGCTAGAAATTATTTTTAAAGAGAAAAATGACTAATCTATTTCGTTTGAGAAAACGAAAAAGAACTTTGATAAATACAAACTTGTTTATAAGGGTAAAAACTCTAAAATTTCTTTTAACAAAAATGAATTTTTGGATATCTAAAAGCGCATTAATGTTTTGGATACCACCTTGAAAAAGTACACATTTGACATGAACAAATTTGCTTCTATGTTTCCATAGGGAAAACTCAAGGAAACATACACCTCATTCATCTCACACCACCATGAAAATATGCACAATATGCACATACACATCAACAAAAGCATACTTTCATGTATGGCAAAGTGTACACATGTACACATTGCAGCCGCAAAGGCCATTTAGCTAAATTTTGTTATGCTAAGTTAAGCTTGTTAAATGAAAATGTTTGGTTCGAGAAAGAACTAACCCTATAGGACCCTAAAAGATTTGGGTACCAAAGAACACACCAAACTTGATTGATGTAGTTGTGTCGTCCTCCTCCAAGGCATAGGGGGAGATGGTGCCTTGGTGGTAGATGCATCGGAGCTCAAAGGATCAACCGTCACATTGCATCTCTATCAAGAAGCATCTATTTTAGAGATTGCCTATGGTTTGATAATTTCTCCATTTGAAAATTTCATTTCTAGCTAGATCTATATATGAATAGGATTAGCTAGCATTTTCTTTTGTGTTAATATACTTTAGTTGTGAATACATGATTTTTTTTTTGGCTTGCCTATACTTGAGCTAGTATTTTAATATTACTTTTGTTCTTTACTAGCCCATGAATTGCTTGCCCATGTTTATAGTATTTTTCATGCTCACTTGGTTGATAGATATCTTTGCATGTATGCGTACATAGATTTTTTTCTCATATACATGTATATATATTTTGTTTATATATCTATCTTGTGGTTGGGTGTTATATTTAAACCCTTTTTAAACAATAAATTAAGATAGAAATTATGCGCGTCAACTCTTACCAAGAGGAATGACGAGGAGAAGTTTAGAACCTGTCAAGGGTATTCGGCTTCAATATTTTTTAATTGCTTAATATATGATTTAATTATTGCAAAAAAATATATTTTTAATACAATAATAATAAAAAATGTTTTGATATCATTTTCACGTGTTTTTCATGCCTATAAGATTTTTTTGGTGTTATTTCTCTATTTTATGTATAAAAATATCCAATTTAAAATATTTTTCAAAAGCCCTTAATTCATATTTCTTAAAACTATTTTTGGGTAGTTTGGGCGACAGACCGGTCGACTTGGAATAAGTCCGGTCGACCGGGAAGTCTACCGAGAAAACCTGATGTACAAAAAAAAAATTGGGCCTTAGCCGGTCGACCGACTGTAACCGAGAAGCTCTCGGTTAGACCCTGGTCAACGGGGTGGTCGACCAGGAGTCAGGTCTGCTACCTTTTTGCCCATTTTTAAAAACCTAAAATCTCAAATTCTCTCTCATTTAATTTCTCCGCTGACTTCATCCTCTTTTCTCCCTATTTCCTTTCATCCCATCTCTCCCAAACCCCTTCCAATCTCAAATTAAACCTTAAAGTTTGTTGGATCTCTCTTCACAACTTCAGATTTTTTTGATCAAGGAGAAAATTTGGTTTCTTCAAGGTATAATCCCTAATCTCTCAAATCTTCTTTATTTCATAAGTTTTTCTAGAAATCTTTCTATAATTCGCGTCTAAATCTAGTTTATCATCTTCCTAACTTCACCATGTCTAAGAGGCCTATATCTGAGAAAGGTAAACAATCCGAACCATCATCAAACCCCTTTGTTTCTCAAAATGCATCTCATAGAATTTTTGTGATCCATAATAAGCAAGTAATTTCTAGTAGAAGTGTTGTGCTTGCTGGTTTTGAACATTTGAATCTAGCAAACATTTTGAACACAAGCTCTCCTGAACACCTAGTCACCATTAAGGAACCCGTCTACCTTGAGCTTTTGTACTATTTTTACTTTAATTTGAAACAATCATGTCAGATCTAGGGTTCTGGGCAAGGCCATTAACATTTCTTTAGATCGATTTTCCCATCTGCTACATCTCTCCTGTGAGGGTATAGATATCTATAATGTTGATTTACATGATTTCGAATATCCTGATGGTGAATCTGTCCTCACTGCATCTCTCCTACTTCACGATGATGATAACCCTGTTTTAGTTAGGAATGAGGAGGTGAAGTATTATACGCTCACCGCCTAAATCCTAGCTAAAATTATTCTATAATCTTTTGTCAAAATCATGAGAATATAGTCATGCTTGGGGTTCTGCTCTCCTCTTGATCTATTGCCTTCTAAAAGTGATTGAGATGGAAAATAATAAAGAAATAGTTAAAGTTAGAAAGTCTTAGCCTCGTTTCAATGTAACCGTGTAGCAAGGGCGAGACGGGTCGATCGACAGGGAAGGATGTGATGGAAGCTTTTCGGAACGATTTTCTCTAAAGTTAGCTTGGAAAAAAGAGATATTGATTGTAAGAAATAGATTTAATAGAAAGAATAAGTATAGCAACTAATCATCTACCACAATCAAACACTAGTTTATCAAGAATAAATATCATGTTGAACCTATAAAGATTAACCCTAGATTATTGCTTCAAATCTAAGAAAGAAAAGGAGGAAAGAGATTAAACCCTGTTGGCAGTACACTAGATAAAACTAAGCATTGGTTTATCAAAGTCACAAAGTATAGTTTAAGAAAAGCAGTCTTAACATTAAACCATCAAAGCATCTAAGTATAAACCAAAAAAAATTATTAAATAGTATACCCTAAACCTAGTTTAACTCAATTCATGACAAGTCTTCAAGAATTATTTACTTACCCTAGGGTTTTTAACATGCATAGAGTTCAATCAACTTATATTTATAGATCTAGGTTTTAGTTAGTGGAGAGATTAGCAAGTTACTAAGGAATTAGTTACATATAATTATAGTTGAATTTAGCATGGTATTAAAGATTGCATAAAATAGATGAACTAAAATAAAAGAAACACAAATTAAAAAAAACCAAAGAGATTGAAAGAAAAAATGACCTTTTATTAAGTCTATCACCAACTCAGTACAAGCCTTCTCCTTTCTTTAACTGTTCTTTAAAGTAAAAGAACTAGAAAAATACAAATAAACTCGAAAAGAAGAGGATCTTAAGAAACCCTAGACTTGAGCTTCTGAGAGCTGCCCTTTCTCTGTTTGCTCTGCAGGGGTATTTATAGGAGAAAACCAGAGGGATAAGACGCGTATGAAGATAAGAGGAGCAAAATATTTCTGAATTTGAATTCTACTCTTATCTCCAAACTTGTTTTGACTTATCCGTAGAAATTCAATTCTGACCTGCAACTTGTTATCATGTTGATCACTGAATATGGCTTATCAAATGGCTGAATTGGAAAGTGTGATCAACATAAGAGTTGTAGTCCTTCAAGTCTTCTTTCTGGAGCATATCGAATTATCAAATTTGAGTTTCGATAGAGAAAGTTATGATTGAAATACTAAAGAGTGTCCAGTCTGAATCTGAATTAAATTTAGATTTTCTCTCCTTTATCTTCATCTTGTAGTGCAAGCAATCTAGTTCAAATAGAAGTCCATCTCTATCTTTAGTTAGGATGATGATTCATCTTCTTCTATCTTTCTCCTCAATTTGAATAGCAATTAGGAGTCCTACTTTATCCTCCCTTCTCCTCCTCTTGATATGAATAGCAATTAGGAGTCCTACTTTATCCTCCCTCCTTCTCCCCTAGATTTTAAACTAATAATTTAAAATTTAAGTTTAGATTAGATTAGATAAGATAAGATCTTCTAAATTACTAAAAATAAATTATGCATGTGGGCTTGTGGGCATTTTGGGCTTGTGGGCTTCAATTGGGCTTCATTTATTTTTTTTTAATTACTTAAGGCCACAACATTTAAACAATAAAACGTTACGTAGCAGTGCTTTATATAAGAATAAGTAGGGAAATATGATGATAAATATGCACTTTTTACTACCTATTAGAAAGGCACTGAGTTAATATTCATAAGCTCATCATCGATTACATGGCTTCTGAGCACCTCCTGATCCCAAACCGGCACTTACCATTTACGATGCTCATTACCGACTCGTCAAATAATCAAAATTTGATCTTTCTGCTGAACGGCCCATCAAATCATCTGTCGATATCAATAACACTCTCCTAAAGAGGATGCGTGCTATGGAGCGTGCTCCTGCTCCTCATCTCTCTCCTATCATTTCTGCTGTTGTCCCTGGATCCTCTTCAGCCTCCTCAGCCTCTATTGATCCATACAGAGCCCTCTCTGCTCAACTTCATGAGCATGATCTGAATATGTTAGCAAACTTTAAAAGGATTAAGAACAAAGTTCTGAATGACCTACAATACATCTGCTCATCTATTCGATATCTCTAGAGATGCGTCGACGAGACCTTCTGATTTCTAAAAAAAAGACAATCAAAGAGTTTAAGAATTTACCGTGTAGCTTGTGGCTAACGGGTCGTGTCCACGAGGAGGAATGCGATGGAAGCTTTTCGGTGAATCATTTAAAAACAAAGAATTGTGTTTGTTTTTTTATGGAAAAGAGAATGGAAAGAAAGAGATGATTAAATGAGAAATTGCAACTTTAGAAAAGGTTTTGGGGAAGGTGATTAAAAAGATCTAAGATTATTTTGTTGATTATAATAATGAAGCAAATCTGGGCTCACTATTTCACTACTCAATTGTTCATTCTTCTATTAAAATCTTAAGTGCCTCAAAGTGATCATAGGCAAAACTTAAAGTTGATTTTTAGAAAGTTTGAAGTAAAACACATAAGATGGTTGGAAGAGTTTAGTCTTTTCTTCGAGAAATCGTTTAGAATTGAATATTAAATCATCAAGCGCGAAGAAGTAAGAATGAAGTAAAAACTATTCAAGAGAAGTTCATGAAAGACGTGAGAGTTCAACAATCCAAACCCATCCTCATGTGCCTTCAAGAACACTTTCAAAAAGAAAGGCTTTAGTAAGGCATACAAATGATTCATTGGGTCTTTTTCTTTTAAAAACAGAAGAGAAGAAGAACAAGAGAAAGTTACAATAGCAAGCTCAGAAAATCGTTTTAGTTGCCCATGGAAAACGAAGAAGGAAGCATAGAAATAATGCAAACCATACCGTATTACTAGTGGAAGAAAGCGCGGCTCGACTCTTGTATTGATGTCACTTCAATCTTCAAGTACAAGCTCTCAGTTCCTCTCTCTCACAAGTTTTGATACTGGACTACAAATTAAAAAAGCAAGATTACAACTTTTGTGCTAGCTAACAATGAACCTAAATCCTTAGAAAATGGACAACAATTCTAATCCTAGTCTTCGCTACCTTTTCCTTTGCTGAAACCAATATTTATAGGAAAAACCAAAAGGGGGAATCCTGGGAAGATTGGGGGAGCAAACGCTCCCCCAACAACCTCTACTTGGCCGCGAAAACGCGGCTAGGGCCGCGTTTCCGCGGCCCTGGTGTGGCCAGGTGGCCACACCCAATTGCTGGAATTCCCTGGTTTGGTGATTTGCCCGTATCTTCTGCTGGTTTTCTTGTTTCTGCTCCAAAAGTTGACGAAACAGCCTTTGATTGTGTGGCTTCAACCGCTTGATTCAGGGAGGATTCTTCTCAACCTCTTAATATGCCAAGATTTTGCCCCGATTCCTTCATTTCGAATTTATTCTGAATTAAATCAGAATTTGTTGGGCTTTTGGGCTTGTTTCTCTTTCCTTTCTTTTAGCACTTGGGCCTACATTTAACAAAGAAAAAGAAAACTTATTAATAGGATTTATTAGCTAAAAAGTATGGTAAGGTAACAATGTAAATGCAATATATGTGATTAATCACACCCCCACACTTATCTTTTGCTCGCCTCGAGCAAAACATCAGACTAATTCTAATCAATTATTAGACCACTTTCGCAGGTCACTCGATTGCACTGAGCATGTGCAACAAGCCGTTAAACCTCTAGGTTACCCCTAGAGGACGAGTTTTGTCTCGTGAGGGTTTTCAGTGGATTGCACCCACAAAATCCATAAAGAAAGAGAAAAAAGTTAGTATTTTCAAAAAGCATTTTGAAAGAGAAAATATTTGAAGTATATTTGTAAGGCTTTAAGTAATCTATAAGTTTATAGGCATATCAAATTTTACATTCCAAAACTCAGTCTTTATTCAAAACATGTCATCAATTAAAGTAAGGAGTCAAATTGTACTTCTCATCTAGTCTATTAATTTACCCTGAGTCGTATGCACCATCGTGATTGTGAAGTTGACTAAGGGTTCTTTTAACATTAACTCCAATGCCTTATTTATATTTATTTTAGGTGGAATTTATTCCTTGATTTCATTAGGCTTTCTAATCTGCCCATGTAACGAGCCTTCAGTCGGTGACACCCAAACCGGACAGTTTTTAGTGCACCAGGTGAGAAAATACCTCTAAGGACTTAAACACTCGAGCAGATAAGGCCACGAAACCAAAGTTTTTATTTATAAGATGTACCCCTTTTAGGCTTGAATACTTATGCTTCATGAGGCATAAATACCCAGCTTAATCAGAGGATTTATGTATACATTTTTTTTAAACTCATCTAATTATCTTTTGCATAAATACTAAGGCTTGCTTAGGCCAAAGCACCTAGCTAATCATAATTAGATTTGTTTATATATTTTTTTCTTTTTTTTATAAATTTTTTTTTATAAGGCATAAGAGTCTCTGTTTCCAAACCCTAAGTGTGTAAGTGTATTTAGTGTGCATATTTCATCAAGATAAATATCAAGACTAAATTATTTTCACAAATTTTCTTCCTAACCCTAAACATCAAACAAGTTATCTTATTTTGACCAAGCGTAAGAAGTCCCAATTATGATTCTCCTATTCCTTAAAATTGACTTAATTTCTTACAAAAAATATATCAAAATATTGTTCTAACCTTTCAAAAAAAAAAATTTCTATATATATATTTTTTCTTTTTTTTTATATCAGTCATGTTAGAACCCTCCCCCACACTTATGTCATGCATTGTCCCCAATGTATGAAAGAAATGTATACATGCATGAAATGAACTGTAAAAGAGGTGTATATATTATACAGAAATATGTACAACATCAAGTTTCACCCATACCTAGAGCTTTTTCGGTCTTATCCCTCTAGCTCTCTGCCCATCATTCCAATGGGTCCTCTTTATAGGGCACAGTGGGGAGGCCAAGTGTTTTGTCATTTTAGCTTCCTGCCTCCCCAGTCTCACCTTTTTTAGGTGTTTCTTCTTCATATTGCCACAATCATTATTCAAAAATTTACCACCACCACCCTTCTCAGTTGGAACTTCCTCATTATGAATGCCTAGGAATTATAACTCAGTTCCATAGATCTCCTCAAAGCTTAAATCAACACTTTCACTGGAAATGTATAATTAACCAAATGATCCCTAGTTGGTTCATCCAAACACATGAGTTCTTCTTCGAAAAGGTTTTCAAAGAGTATGTCAATCAGAGGTTCTTGAACTATATTCTCATGCGATACATTATTGGTTGGCTCATCGAAAGTGAAGATATTCAAATCAAATTTCCCCTTTTCAAAGGGTACTTTAACATTAGGATCTCCGACATATGCCTTCTCATCAAGATAATCGCCTTCATTGAATAATTCACTAAGAAACAGCGACTCATCTTCTATATCTTCACTCTCTTCATCACAATTATTTTCAACAAAATTTACCTCAAATGTTTGATCCCTTATCTTACGAGGTTGTTTTTCAAGGTTGAAGACATTGACTTCTCTAGTCATGTCCCCAAAAAGTCAACCTCATGGACCCATTCCTACAATTGATGATGGCATTGGCAGTAGCAGGAATGGTCGCCTTAGGATAACAGGAGTTTGAGCCCTATGATTGGAGTTGGACATAGGTTGTGTCTCTAGAACTATGAATTGACAGGGTAAATAAACTCCTCTACCCGGATAAGGACATCATTAATCTCCCATTTTGGAACTTTCACTGAACGGTCAGCCAGTTAGATAGTGACTCGAGTTGGACTAAGATCGCCCAACCCGAGTTGTTTGATAAACTGAGAATGGAAGCAAGTTGATACTTGCCCCCAAGTCAAGAAGTGCACACGACTAATCTCGGCTTGTCCTATTGTGCAGGCAATGGTTGGACTACCTGGATCCTTGTACTTAACAGGGATCAGACCCGATAGTAGCTCAATAATGTTAGTGGCTAAGAAGACTTTTTTAGGTACATTAGTCTTTCTTTTCTTGGTGCACATGTCCTTGAGAAACTTAGCATAAGATGGGACTTGTTGATGGCATCAAGAAGTGGCACATTTATCTTTACTTAATTAAAGATCTCAATTATCTTATCCCTGTGTGGATTTTGCTTATTTTTCAGCCTATTAGGAAATGGTGCTATAGGCTGGTGCACATGACTGGTTGACTTATCTTTTTCGGATTCATCAAATTTAGGAGGGGTGGGATTAGATGAGGTAGATGCTGAAGTGTGATTGTGTTGACTAGGATTAGGTGGTGTTGACAATTGGTTATCAACTTTCTTTCCCAACCTCAATGTATGAACATCATCACATTGATTCAGTGATTGATCCTCAACCAAATGAGCTTGTTGTGAATTCCTAGGATTCATAATTGGTTGACTGGCAAGGTACCCTTTTTGCCTCTTATGTTGTGGGTTGGCTAACTGGCTCATTTGACTCTCTAAGCCTCTGTATTGTTTGCATGAGAGAATCTTGGTTCTTCATGTACCTTTCCATGTTTCTCTCAAATCAGTCATTCTCCTTTCTAGTTGAGGATTCTGGAAGGAAGATGGTGGAGCTTGGTTGGGAAAATTTTGTTGATAATTTGAAAAATTGTTGGGAGAATTGTGAGGGTGATTGAAAAAGTTGGGTTGATGATTGGAAGAATTGGAATGTGGAAGTGGCTTGCATGGTTTGATCGTGGGTGGTCATTATTTTGATGGCTCCATGAGAAATTGAGGTGATTTCTCCAGCCAGGTTGTACGTTGGAGCGTAAGGATCATTGTTCGACCTTGAGAAGGCCGCATTCATCGTTTCAGGAAATGTTGGTGACCTTGAAATATAGGACACTCCTCAAACATATGATTCATGGCCTGACAGTAAGTACAACTCGGAGTTGGAACTTGGTTCGGGCTGACTTGATTGACTGGACTTGGTTCCTTAGTTTTTAGATTTTCCAGTCTTCTCGCTAGGTTAGCTAACTTAGCCTCGTTAGCTATCGATGATTCAATCGAATGGAGAACTCCTTTTGAAGAAATAGAGTTAGGATTTCTAGAGCTTTCACTAGTAGGTTCCCATTGGATGGTCTTTTCAGCTAGAATCTCATATAAATCCCATCCTTCATGCTCATCCTTCTGCAAGAATCCCCCTTAACACATGCTTTCTAAGAGGGTCTTGGTCGAGTAGTCTAAACCGTCATAAAAAATTTGACATTGTCGCCATTTCTCTATTCCATGATGAGGACATTGGACAAGGAGGTCTTTGAAGTTTTCAAAGTACCTCCAAACGGTTCACTAGGTTCTTGCTTGAACTGCATGATGTTCTTCCTAACGAGAGCGTCTTGTGGATTGGATAGAATTTCTTCAAGAAGACCTTGATGAAACCATCCCAGATGTGATAGAGCCGGCCGCTAAGCTGTAGAGCCATTTCTTGGCTAGGTCCCTAAGTGCAAATGGGACAAATCTCAACCTAATAGCATCATCTGCAAGGTGTGGGATTTTCATCATTACGCATACTTCCTCAAATTCTCTTATGAAGAAATAAGCATCTTCGGACTCTAGATCATGGAACTTAGGGAGTGTATTGATGAACTGTGGCTTAAGCTAAAGTTGTGTTCACCAACCGATGGAAGTTGGATGCAGGATGGAAGTGATGTTCTAATGGGATAAAACCTATCCTGCAAAGATGTCAGTCGATCCATAACCGAATCTGGTCTTATTTCGAACTTGGGTGGTGATGTGTTTCTAGTTAACCTAGATGAATTAGGGTCTCTTGACCACACTTGCATACACAAACACAATCATAAACAAGTTCACCAATAGTCAAGAAAAGAAAACAACCAAGCCTAGTCTAAGGTAACCTGACCTAGACAACTCCTAACTGGTTGATTGTCCACTGGAGGTATAATGTAGACTTTGACCACAAGCTAATCAGCTAGGTCAGGGCAAGATTGGTGGGAGGTTATCCGTCAAAGACGTTCCTTAATTAAGTAACCACCAATCTTCGGGCTTCCGGCCCTTAATCCCTTTCCTAGATACTGATTCGGTAGGAGTCAAATTCCAACACTTTTCCCCCTTAGGATAATCTCTTAATGAGTTCGAGATGTCCCTAAGGCCAACGTCTATCAGATTTTCTTAGGCTTAGGTTGTGCGAGCTTGGAGATGGTTTGTGGGCTAAGGAAGGGTAACGACTTCCCCACCTTATCTTGACTTGGTTTTGCCCTTAGAATTGATTTGTGCAAAGTGTGCGAGGTATAAAAGGTAGCATTCAAAAGAAAATATCACCCAAGAATGTTTCCTAAACTATATGCTATGCATACGTACCTTGTCTTCAGCTCTCTTCAACAGTAATTGTAAAGTAAACGTAATTAGACAAATGCCTATAATGCAAGTCTAAACGTTTTTAAGCAATTAACAATAACTCAAATTACTGTTGGATTAAAACAGGGATGGTGATAGCAAAATAGCAAGAATATAACAAAAAACTTAATTTTTTGCGAGCAATATGTCCTGCAAAAAAATATTTTTAGTAGTCCAATGAAATTTTAAGCTCTTGCAAAGCAATTTCTTGAAATTCTGGTTTCCTACTGATAGGTAGTGAAAAATGCATAATTATCATCATATATACCATCACATTTGCACATTTATTCATATTATAATGCACATTTATTAATATTTCGTTATTTAATGTGTGCAGGCCTCGAAGTATTATTTTAATAAGAAATAAAGCTTAAAGAGCCCAAAAGCCCAGATCCAAGCCCATGTTTGAAGCCCAGGTGAAAAAGCGCAATTACAAGAAGTCAAAATGCAAACACAAAGGGCTAAAGTTGCAAATATCAAAGATGAGGGAAGGATAGACTTCTACCCAACCCTAAACTCTTGCAGATGAGAATGAAAAGAGTGCAGAGATAAGGAAATTCGTTTAAAAGAGATTTGGGATAATTGAGATCAAGGTAACTTGATTACTAAGTTATCCCGAAATCCCAACATAAAGAGCCAGGATCAAGCTTCCAGAAGTAAGCGCTCAGATGGACGGACCAGGAGAGGCCACGCGCCAAAGCGCGTGGCCAACAGCCACAACTTTGCCGCGGAAACGCGGCAAAAGCCGCGTTTCCGCGGCATTTTGGATGACTCCGGGCAACAACTTTTGTGGAAGTATCGTGATGGGACTCTACTTCCTTCTGCGCCTATAAATACCCCCTGCAGTGCAACGTACAGAGCATCCAGAGACGTATTAGGGTTTTCTTTTAGCTATTTTCTCTAAATTTCTGCACGATTGTATTTTCCATTCATGTACGTTGTGGAGAAGGAGACGATTGTGTAACCAGAGGTTCATCTGAAATAAAGGTCACTCTTTTGTTCTCTTTTATTTTCTGCAATTCCATTTTATTTTGTGATCTTTCTGATTGGAGTTTTAATCTGCGATCTCTTCTTGTTTTCTTTCCTTTTCTTTGCAATCTTTTTCATTAAATAAAAATAAAAAAAAATAATTTGAAAAGAAAAAAATAATGAAGAACTAAATCTCTCTAGTGGTTTGCTGAGACTCTTGAAGCAACCCTAGAGCAGTTAAGCCTAGATCTGATTAAGGAAGATCTATCGAAACCCTAGGTATTAAAAACAATTTTTCTAGAAGATTAAACAAATACCTAGAAATCCTAATCTAGGTTGCATATTAAAAAGACTTTTCATGACTTCAACTTAAGAACTAGGACAGCATAAGTTTGAGATTCGTCTTTTATTAGGCTGCACCTAGATGTTAGGATGAACCATAGTTTAGTTTTTAGATAATGTAACTTAGCAAGAATCTAGCATTGATTTTTCTTGCTTGAATTATTTGTAATGACCTAGGGTGAATCATATCAAACTTAAGATGAAGATCAAGCTCCTTAACTTGCAATAGGGTTGTGGTAGAAGATCAGCAAAACCACGTCTTTAATCTCATATTTTCATCACCAATCTAATCTCTCTTTTCTTACTTGAAGCATACAGAGGAATCGAGTCGAAAAGCTTTCATCGCATCCTTCCCTGAGGATCACGACCCGCTTGAGCCCTTGCTACAGCGGATTCGCATTGAGACTAAGAATTTTGAACTCTATTTCAATTATCAAAATCTCAATCACCTACTTTCGAGAATAGGGGCACAGAATTTGCAAGTCTTCTCTTTCAAAGCTTGAATGCTAGATCTGAATTTTCAAGTCCCTGAAACAACTCACAAACTTGTTAAAAAAACAAATACACCGTTCCCTCCCCGACAACGGCGCCAAAAATTGATTGCTAAAAAAAAAGAACAATCAAAGAGTTTAAGTATTTACCGTGTAGCTTGTGGCTAACGGGTCGTGTCCACGAGGAGGAATGCGATGGAAGCTTTTCGGTGAATCGTTTAAAAACAAAGAATTGTGTTTGTTTTTTTATGGAAAAGAGAATGGAAAGAAAGAGATGATTAAATGAGAAATTGCAACTTTAGAAAAGGTTTTGGGGAAGGTGATTTAAAAAGTTCGAAGATTGTTTTGTTGATTATAATAATGAAGCAAATCTGGGCTCACTATTTCACTACTCAATTGTTCATTCTTCTATTAAATCTTAAGTGCCTCAAAGTGATCATAGGCAAAACTTAAAGTTAATTTTTAGAAAGTTTGAAGTAAAACACATAAGATGGTTGGAAGAGTCTAGTCTTTTCTTCGAGAAATCGTTTAGAATTGAATATTAAATCATCAAGCGCGAAGAAGCAAGAATGAAGTAAAACTATTCAAGAGACGTTCATGAAAGAAGTGAGAGTTCAACAATCCAAACCTATCCTCATGTGCCTTCAAGAACACTTTCAAAAAGAAAGGCTTTAAGTAAGGCATACAAATGATTCATTGGGTCTTTTTCTTTTAAAAACAGAAGAGAAGAAGAACAAGAGAAAGTTACAATAGCGAGCCCAGAAAATCGTTTTAGTTGCCCATGGTAAACGAAGAAGAAAGCATAGAAATAATGCAAACCATACCGTATTACTAGTGGAAGAAAGCGCGGCTCGACTCTTGTATCGATGTCACTTCAATCTTCAAGTACAAGCTCTCAGTTCCTCTCTCTCACAAGTTTTGATACTGGACTACAAATTAAAAAAGCAAGATTACAACTTTTGTGCTAGCTAACAATGAACCTAAATCCTTAGAAAATGAACAACAATTCTAATCCTAGTCTTCGCTACCTTTTCCTTTGCTGAAACCAGTATTTATAGGAAAAACCAAAAGGGGGGAATCCCGGGAAGATTGGGGGAGCAAACGCTCCCCCAACAACCTCTACTTGGCCGTGAAAATGCGGCTAGGGCCGCGTTTTCGCAGCCCTGGTGTGGCCAGGTGGCCACACCCAATTGCTGGAATTCCCTGGTTTGGTGATTTGCCCGTATCTTCTGCTGGTTTTCTTATTTCTACTCCAAAAGTTGACGAAACAGCCTTTGATTGTGTGGCTTCAACTGCTTGATTCAGGGAGGATTCTTCTCAACCTCTTGATATGCTAAGATTTTGCCCTGATTCCTTCATTTCGAATTTATTCTAAATTAAATCAGAATTTGGTGGGCTTTTAGGCTTGTTTCTCTTTTCTTTCTTTTAGCACTTGGGCCTACATTTAACAAAGAAAAAGAAAACTTATTAATAGGATTTATTAGCTAAAAAGTATGGTAAGGTGACAATGTAAATGCAATATATGTGACTAATTACCTTCAGTAGGAATGCTTGGCCTGTTCCACTTTTGAGAGGCCATATGCAACCCCTTCCTGTATCGAGTCCTCCGTTTGACACTTAGGTACCTCCTCCAGCTCCTTCTGAGGCACCAGCTCTTCGGAAGATTCAGACTTTCAGGAAGAGTGACCCCTTTTCTGTTGATGACAAAAAAGGGGAGAGAAATTGTGGAGTTATCTGGGAGTGTTTATTTTCAAATCTTTATTTATGTACTCTTTTATTTGAACATGTAGTACTTGGTGTTTGGACATGTGTTTTTTTATTGTAGTAATTTTGTGGTATGGAACATATTTTGAGGTGGCATGAACCTTTGTGTGGACAAATTTCTTTTATGATATCAATATTTTCTTTGGATGTTATGTATCTCTTTTTATGGTTGATTTTTGTTATATATCTTCTATATGTGGTATGTGGTGTGTTTGCATTCATATATATCCTTTGCAAACCAACCATTTTACCACTTGATTTGGAGGTTGGAGGTTATTGGTTGGTTGGAGGAAACCGTTTATTCATACACTTTATAATTCTATATTCTTGGTATGCATAGATAAGCTGCATAGAGCTTGATTTATATATCTTATTCATATACTTTTATTGATGCATCTAACTTATATGACACATTTTGATATATGCATGCGTTTAGGGGGAGCTTCGCATGAAGTCTCTTCCCAAATTATTTGTGAAAACTCCATGTATTTTGTCATCATCAAAAAGAGGAGATAGTTGGCCCAAAGGCCATTAGCCCTAGTTTTGTTGATAACAAAATATATATAGTTATGTTTTTAACAATTTTGTATAACAAAGATTCAAGTTAACACTTTGTTGCTTTTCAGTTCCATTACAAGACTCATACGTTAGGAAGTCAAGAAGATGTAGATCCCAGGGCCTAAGCACATGGAAGAGCTCAAGGATCAAGCTTGCAAAATAAGACTATATCAAGATTTGTACTTTTACTTTTTGCATTTTAAATAGGATTTATAGTCGTTTGTTAAAACCAAGATGATATAGGTTTAAAACCCTTTTTGGGATTGACATACACACATCTTTCACATTCCTAAAGTATTTTAAAATGACTTCAAAACTTTTCTCTTTTCTATTTTCAAGATCAAGTTTCAGAAAAATGAGTTTCAGAAAAGCCTGTTTTCGATTTAGAAAAGTGTTTTTACAAAATATAGTTTTAATTTTATTTTGTGTTGATCCATGATCACACAATGGCTCTATTAAGTCCCTAGAACTTTGTTTTATGTTTAAATATCAAAGTTTATTTTATCAGAAAAAGATTGGTTTCAAAAAGGTTTCAATAACTAGCTTTTGGCCCGAAGTCGGTCGACCGTAGGCAGAGCAGTTTTGCTCTGTCGGTCGACCGAGCGGTCGATGGACATGCACCAAAGTGCATTGTGTGCACTTTGATTGATCGGGCGGTCGACCGACTGCAAGAGCTTAAAGGCTCTCGGTTGGGTCTGTTCAATCGCCCCGGTCGACTGACAGGGAACTTTGCTATCTGGTTAGGAAAAACGATCGACCGACTGGTCGACCGCTATCCCCAACAGTCAAAAATCTGACTGTTGGCGGCCGATCGGCTGGTCGACCGACAGAAGGTTCCTTCTAATTTTTCCCAACTGCTATATTCTGTTTTGTCTTTTTCTGGGTCTTTTCTCAACGACTCTTTTGGGTTCTCTCCTCTTGTTTTTGTCCCCTAAAAATAGTCGGACTGTAGAAAAACCTAAGAACAAGATTTAAGAAGTTAGAAAAGGATTTTATAAGTTTAGAAGAAGATTTAGTCAAGTTTTAGCCTTTTCTTAAAAGATTTCCCTTTGAGGCAAAATTCCACATTCTTGATTTTTAGTTTGAGGCTTCCCTCTACATCTTTGCAAGCAATTTCCACTATACAATTCCAAAGAGTTTCACTTTCTCATCTTGGTTATAGGTGATTGGTCGCTAATGTTGCATATTTAATATCATATGTCCATACTTATTTTAGAATAAAAGCCTGCATTGTCCTAATTAAATGCTAAAATTATTTGCAGGCCCAATCTTTAAGGAGATGAAGAGAAATGAGCCCAAAGCCCACCAAAATTCTTAATTAAATCAGAATAAATTCACACTCAGTAAATCAGGGCAAAATCAAGAGGTTGAAAATCGGTTGAGAAGAATCCTCTCAGAATCGATCGGTTAAAGCCAAGAATCAAAGGTCATTTCGTCAGAATCCTGAACTCAAACGAAGAAATAAACTAAGGATAAATGCAGAAGAAACTCCCAGAGAGACCCACCAATAGGGTGTGGCCATCTGGCCACACCCTGGCCGCGGAAACGCGGCCCAAGCCGCGTTTCCGTGGCAAAGTTGGGGAGTTAGGGGAGCGTTTGCTCACCCGACCTCCCCGGGATCCGATAGATTGGGTTTTTGCCTATAAAAGGCCTGTACTTGCGCTGAAAATTAGACGACCATTCAGAGATAGGACTTAGCCAAGTTTTTCATTTCTTAGTTTATGTTTTTCTTTTCTTTTCATGTAAATTATATGTAGGCTTAGGTTAGATGATGATTCATGTAAGTAAGAGAGAGAGGCTGATGTTGAGAGTGACACCGATGTACCCTCCTCCTTTCTTCCATTGTTTCAGTAAGTAATAAAGGTAAATGCTTTGTTTTTATGTTCTACTTTACTTTACTTTTCTTTTGCTTTCTTCTTCCTCCTTCTACTTTTCCTCGTTTGTTTTTGTTGAGTTTACAAGTGAATTCCAAAGCACAAGTATAACGATGTTATGTGAGTGCCAACGATAGTTCATGAAGACGTTCTCCTCCTCAAGACGTATCACTTCATGCTTGTGCGAGACTTGATGATATAATGCGAACGGGGACTAAGCTCGGGCTTATGATCTATGCGTTGAACGCCTCCTAAACAAAGGTAGAACATGCAAAGGTTTTCAGGTAAGTCATCAATCAATCTAGGCAAGTATTTCTTCACTATTCTTTCTTTCTTTTCTTTTATTTCTATAGTATAGATCTCCACTTCTTCCAACTCTCTCTTTCCCAATTCATTTGTACATAGTCGCTTTTATCGTTTTCTGATTTTCTCCACTTTCTATTCTACAATTTTCTTCTAACTTTAACTATTAACTCTTTTTCATTTTCTTAACTTAAAACAGAGAAGAACTTTTGCTTTTATTTTCATAACGATTTCAATAAAGAACGTAAACGCTTCTATCGTAAAACCCTCCTTGTGGATCACGACCCGCATAGCCACTTGCTATCGCGGAAGAATTGAGCAGTTGCACATCCTAATCTTAAGTTCTGAAATATCGTATTTTGTGTGCAGGTTTAGCCTCGATCAAATTTTGGCGCCGTTGCCGGGGAGGGTAACATTGTTTTTATTGAAATCTGATTTTTTTTTTTTGAAAATTTTTTAGAACTAAACGAATTTTCTTCTCTGTTGCAGGTTAAAGGGCAAGCAAAGCAGGAAATTAAAGTTGCAGTAACATATAAGTGGCCTTGGGCCTCTGCTCTAGAAAGCAGAGACCAAGTGCCCTCTGCTTTGCCGCGGATCCGCGGCCAATGCCGCGAAAACGTGGCAAAAAGGAGTGGACTACTAACGTGTTTTTGCAGGATTGCTTGCTTTGCAAATTGTAGTTTTCTGCAACTTTACTTTTTCTTATATGCCATCACAAAGCCTGCTAATAATCAACAGTAAAATATTTGTTGAAAAGATTAAAAAAATTGATTAGACGTTTGCATTTTAGGCACGTGTCTTTTCAATTCATTTATTTTACTGTTGAAGAGTGGTGGAGCAAGGTACGTATGCATTGCATTTATCATATGACTCACTTCTTGGTTCATTTATATCGCTTTGAGTGAATCTTATTTATTTTGTACACTTGCACAAATTGATTTTAAGGGCACCACCCATTAGCAAGATAAGGTGGGGATTTAATCACCCTTCCTTAGCCCAAAAATCAGATTCCAAGCACTCACTAACTCAAGCCTAACTAAAAATGTGTAAACGTTGGCCCTAGGGATATCTCGGACTCAATTAGGAGTTATCCTAAGGGGGAAAGGTGTTGGAATTTGACTCTTGCCAAATCAGTGTCTAGGAAAGGGATTAAGGGCCGAAAGCCCGAAGGTTGGTGGTTATTTAATTAAGGAACGTCTTTGACGGAAAACCTCCCACCAACCTTGCCCTGACCTGGCTAATTAGCTTGTGGTCAAGGTCTGCATTGAACCTCCCGTGGACAGTCTAATCAGTTAGGAGTCGTCTAGGTCATAAGTCTACCCTAACTTAGTTAGAATTTTTTCCTTTTATTTGTTTGCTAATTTGTTTGTTTTTCTTTGTTTGTATTCTATTGTGTGATATGGTTTATAATAATAATTTTTCCAACTTTAATAATAATCCATATTACACATCGAATTCTTTTTCGGATATTACCAACCCGGCATATCATAACTTTAACTAACCTAGTGTGCCGGATTGGTCTTATCCGAATGAATATAACCCATGCCCCCCATCGTATGACTATAATTTCCAGAATAATTTCAACTCTTCACAGAGTTAGTGGGGATTCACCTCCCCCGAGCATAATTATCAACCAACTTGTCCTCCTTCTCCACCTAGTCCACAATATTTTCAAGATTCATACTCAGTTCCACCCGTCCAAAATAGGAAACTATCAATTTTGGAAATGAGTATGCGTGAGTCCAACACAAATTCCAAAATCTGATGGACTCACAATTTCACTACCACTTCCAAGATAATTCTTCATCTTTTCATCAAAATAATGAACCTATCAACTATGAAAAGATGCTTGAAGCCATGACTCAGGCTCAAAACACTCGTAATCGTGACATAGATATGATGGTCGAATCTCTACATTCTCACCGTTGGACCAGTTCTGATGTCACTAACCATTCTGTTAGAGCCGAAGAGTCCTGTAGTTTTGGAAATCAAGATTTCATTTCAGAACAACCATTTGAACTTGCCCAAACTCCAAATTTTGAAAAAGATATTGACAGTTTAGCAAGCTATCCTTTTCCTGAAATAGAACTTGAAAATGAATATGATCCTGAACCCCAACTAAGTGATTCAATTCTACTTCCTGATTCGATTATGACTCCGGTATCTTCACCTGATTTCGATCTTTTTCCCGAGTCAACGTTGGATCCTATGCCTATTCATCATGAAATTGAATCCCCCATCTTTGAGGATCATATTGAACTTGACCAATTATACAATTTTAAAAATCCTATTGACAAATTGGCAAGTTCTCAATTTTTTGATATTGAACTCAATGAGATATGTGACCTAGATTCTCAAATCTGTGATCCAGTTCAACTTTCTGAATCAATATTGACTCCTGTTTTGTTACCAAACTTGAGTAATATTTTAGAGTCAGTTTTGATTCCTCCACCTATCATTCCTGAACTGGAATCACCCATATTAGGTCACATCTCATTGTTAGAAAATACATGTGGACTTGAGTTTCAACTTCTTGACTTGGACTCGCTTCTTGAACCAATTTCGACTCCTGAACCTTTACTTGACTTAAGTCACCTTCCTGAGTCGGTATTAGTTCCAGTCCTTCCTGAGTCCAAGTCAACCGTTCTATCATTTCATCTCCATTCTGGGACGAGGTGGTTGACAAATTTGACTCCGAAATTAGTTATGGAATATGGAAATTAGATGGGGTTAAATATTTAATAAAGATCCTTTATGGATACATCTTTTTAATGGGTTATATTAGAGAAATTGTTGGTGGGCTCCTCCGAACCCAAAGAAAAGTCGATTGGCCCGCGTTTCGTGGACCAATCAGACCACCACCGGAACCACCACCTTAAGATAACACTTTCCTTCCCTTTCTTCTTTTTCATGCATCTATTCATTAATTAATACATTGAGGACAATGCATGAGATAGGTGTGGGGGAGGGTCTAACATAACTTAGGTTTTCTTTTTTATTAAAAACTTTTTGAAAATAGAAATAATATTTTGACATATTTTTTGTAAGAAATTAAGTTAATTTTAAGGAATAGGAAAATCTAAATTCGGATTTCTTCTACTTGGTCAAAATATGATTATTTGTTTGATTTTTAGGGTTAGGAAGAAAATTTGTCAAAGTAATTTAGTCTTGATCTTTACCTTGATGAAATATGCACACTTCATACACTTACACACTTAGGGTTCAAAAACAAAGATTCTTATGCCTTATAAAAAAAATAAAATAAATAAAATAAACAAATCTAATTATTGATTAGCTAGGTGCTTTGGCCTAAGCAAGCCTTAGTATTTATGTGAAAGATGATTAGATAAGTTTAAGAAAAAATATATATATAAAATCCTCTGATTAAGCTGCGTATTTGTGCCTAATAAAGCATAAGTATTCACGCCT
Organism: Agave tequilana; assembly: GCA_038442645.1. NCBI lineage: Eukaryota > Viridiplantae > Streptophyta > Magnoliopsida > Asparagales > Asparagaceae > Agave > Agave tequilana. The sequence continues at coordinate 79,845 of JAVJIF010011842.1, read as the reverse complement.
AAAAGTGGTTCATATAATAAAATCCTTAGTTTTGTGGCCTTATTTGCTCGAGTCCTTAAGTCCTTGGGGTGTTTTCTCACCCGGTGCCCTAAGACCGTTTGGTTTGGGAGTCATCGATTAGAGGCTCGTTACATGGGCAGATTAGAAAGCCTAATAAAACTAAGGAATAATACCACAATATATATATATATATATATATATATATATAATATATATATATATATATATATATATATATATATAAGGCATAAGAGTTAGAGTTAATGAACCCTTAGTCAAAATTTTCACAATCACAAGGTGCATATGACTTAGGGTAAAGTAATAGACTAGATGAGAAGTACAATTTAACTCCTTACCTTGATTGATAACAAATTTTTGAATAGAGACTAAGTTTAGGAATGAAAAATTCAGTCTTCTTATAACTTATATATTGCTTAGATCTTACAATTATATTTCAAATATTTTTCTCTTTCAAAATGATTTTCGAAAATACTAACTCTTTATTTCTCTTTCTTTATGGATTTTGTGGGTGCAATCCGCTGAAAACCCTCACGAGACAAAACTCGTCCTCTAGGGGAAACCTAGAGGTTTAACGGCTTGTTGCATATGCTCAGTGCAATCGCGTGACCTGCGAAAGTGGTCTAATAATCCTTAGTATAGTTTAGTTGTTTTGCTCGAGGACGAGCAAAAGATAGGTATGGGGGTGTGATTGGTCGCTAATGTTGCATATTTAATATCATATGTCCATACTTATTTTAGAATAAAAGCCTGCATTGTCCTAATTAAATGCTAAATTTATTTGCAGGCCCAATCTTTAAGGAGATGAAGAGAAATGAGCCCAAAGCCCACCAAAATTCTGAATTAAATCAGAATAATTCGCACTCAGTAAATCAGGGCAAAATCAAGAGGTTGAAAACCGGTTGAGAAGAATCCTCTCAGAATCGATCGGTTAAAGCCAAGAATCAAAGGCCATTTCGTCAGAATCCTGAACTCAAACGAAGAAATCAACTAAGGATAAATGCATAAGAAACTCCCAGAGAGACCCACCACAGGGTGTGGCCATCTGGCCACACCCTGGCCGCGGAACGTTTCCGCGGCAAAGTTGGGGAGTTAGGGGGAGCGTTTGCTCCCCCGACCTCCCCGGGATCCTATAGATTGGGTTTTTGCCTATAAAAGGCCTGTACTTGCGCTGAAAATTGGACGACCATGCAGAGATAGGACTTAGCCAAGTTTTTCATTTCTTAGTTTAGGTTTTTCTTTTCTTTTCATGTAAATTGTATGTAGGCTTAGGTTAGATGATGATTCATGTAAGTAAGAGAGAGAGGCTGATGTTGAGAGTGATACCGATGTACCCTCCTCCTTTCTTCCATTGTTTCAGTAAGTAATAAAGGTAAATGCTTTGTTTTTATGTTCTGCTTTACTTTACTTTTCTTTTGCTTTCTTCTTCCTCCTTCTACTTTACCTCGTTTGTTTTTGTTGAGTTTACAAGTGAATTCCAAAGCACAAGTATAATGATGTTATGTGAGTGCCAACGATAGTTCATGAAGACGTTCTCCTCCTCAAGACGTATCACTTCATGCTTATCCGAGACTTGATGATATAATGCGAACGGGGACTGAGCTCGGGCTTATGATCTATGCGTTGAACGCCTCCTAAACAAAGGTAAAACATGCAAAGGTTTTCAGGTAAGTCTTCAATCAATCTAGGTAAGTATTTCTTCACTCTTCTTTCTTTCTTTTCTTTTATTTCTGTAGTATAGATCACCACTTCTTCCAACTCTCTCTTTCCCAATTCATTTGTACATAGTCGCTTTTATCGTTTTCTGATTTTCTCCACTTTCTATTCTACCACTTTCTTCTAACTTTAACTTTTAACTCTTTTTCATTTTCTTAACTTAAAACAGAGAAGAACTTTCGCTTTTATTTTCATAACGATTTCAATAAAGAACGTAAACGCTTCTATCGCAAAACCCTCCTTGTGGATCACGACCCGCATAGCCACTTGCTATCGCAGAAGAATTGAGCACTTGCACATCCTAATCTTAAGTTCAGAATATCGTATTTTGTGTGCAGGTTTAGCCTCGATCAATAAGATTGTGCTTGTGAGTCATTTATAATCAAGTGAAGATCACCGATTTCTTTCTATTGTGATGTTGTAGAGGTTGCGGCCTCAAGTGAGGTAGTGAGCTCCGTGTTGGTGTTGCAGCACCGCGAGAGAGGACTTATGAGTTCGTTGAGTTCTAGTGAGAACTTGTAATGGTTTATGATCTAGTGAGATTGATTTTAATGAAAATCCTTCATAGTGTTGAAGGCGGGACGTAGAGCAATGGCTCGAATCTCGGAACATATCATCGTGTTTGCGATTGCTTACTCTTACTCTCTTTACTCTATCTCTCTTTACGTACTTGCACACTTATATTGTTTACTTATTTGCAAGTATTTCTATTGCTGTGATTGGTATTTGCTAGGTTTCTAGCAAGTAAATTTTTATTCCGTATTATTTGCCATTTAGTATAGCCATCAGCTATTCACCCTCCTCTAGGTGATTTACAGTTTTCTTACCCGGTGCACTAAGACCGTTCAGTTTGGGAGTCATCGACTAAAGGTTCATTATATGGGCAGATTAGAAAGCCTAATAAAACTAAGAGATAATACCACAAAAAATATGAAAATAAAGGCATAGGAGTTAGAGTTAAATAATCCCGGGTCAAAATTTTACTGGCACAAAGGTGTATATGACTTAGGCTAAAACAATTGATTAGATGAGAAATACAATTTGACTCCTTACCTTGATTGATGACGAGTTTTTAAATAGAGACTAAATTTAGGAATGAATAGTTTGGTATTCCTATAACTTATAGATTGTTTAATTCTTGCAAAAATACTTCAAATATTTTTTTCTTTTTCAAAATGCATTTTTAAAAATACTAACACTTTGTTTATCTTTCTTTAAGAATTTTGTCGGTGTAATCCACTAAGAACCCTCATGAGATAAAACTCATCTTCTAGGGGTAACCTAGAGGTTTAACGACTTATTTCACGTCCTAAGTACAATCATGATTTCTTCAAAAGTGAGTCAGATTCGGTTATCTCTATTTTTATTTGTTTACGCGAGGACGAGCAAAAGATAGGCGTGGGGGTGTAATTGTAGAAATTTATTACATATCTATTATTATATTCTTACATCTATTATGTAATAAATCCTGCTAATTCCGTGCCTTAGTGTCTTATTTTATAGATTTGTCTTAATAAAGGGAGAAAAGATAATACCAATAAAGATCAGTAAAACCATATTTATATGGATCTATTTGATTTCTTGAAGATAAAAGGAAATATTACAAAATCCAGAGGTAAATTCTGTCAGAAAATATGGGATAACAGAGAGAGGATATTCTCAAATCTATTCTAACTAAATCAGATTTATTTAAATTTATTATCCTTACTTGAGAAATCAATAAAGATAATCCCAAATCTAGAAGTCTAGAGATGAATTTATCAGTATACAAAGGATAACATGGATAAGGATATTAGCTGTTGGGCCAATGATTTGAGCTCATCTCTTCACCACCATTTGGCACTCCTTTTATCCTATAAATACTTCAATTTCTGCAGGCAAAAAGGCACCACTCTACAAAAAGAGATTCTATGCTAGTTTCTGCTTTTGTTTAGTTTTAGATTTTCTTTCTTTTCAAATGTAATTTTATACTTTCTTTATAGCTTAGGTTATAGAGAGTTGTATGAGAGAAGAGGAAAAGTTATATGTAGAGTGACACTAGATGTAATTCTTCTTCAAGTGGGAGTTATATTGAAGTGGCGGTTAATATAATTTTCAACCTTCTTTATTGTGCTAGATCTAGCCGAAGCTCTGCTTTCATGTATTCTTTCTACTATTTCGCTTTACTTTACTCAAGGTAAACTTTACATAGATTCAAGGTACATTAATCTACACAAAAGTAAATACTCTTTCTTTAATTCTTTTCATCTTTTGAGTTCTTCTTTGTTAACTTCATCTTCTCTTTTATTTTTTTAATTTTCAACCATCTTCTTATTTTCTTTGGATTTTCTATTAAATTAACTTAGCTTTAACTATTTTTAGTTTCTTTCAAAATTGAGAAAAGAAAGATTTAAATTGTTTTGTAAATTAAAAGAAGAAACTTTCACAAACTCTTTCATCGCAGTCCTTCCTTGTGGAATACGACCCGCATAGCCACTTGTTATAGAGGTAGCATTAAGAAGCTAGCACTGTTCCTAAATATAAATTTTTGCACAGATTTAGCTCGATCAAGGAGTTCGCTAAGCTCCTAGAGGAGCTCAAGGGAAAATCCTTAGAGTTGGTGCAAAAAAACTCTGAACTACAATCTATTCAGGATAAGCTGGCGAAAGCGCGTCGCGTGGCCAGGGACGCTCAAGCCAAACACGATCATGAAAATAAAGCCATCCAAGTGGAGGAGAAAGATTTGCTCCGTGATTAGAACAGGCGCAGACTGGTGAGGTTGAGGCTGTTAGGAAGATTACCGAACCTGAAGCGCGAGTTTAGGAGGAGATCTACTAGTTTAAGCATGAGAAGTACGGGCAAGGTTACAGGTACCATACACAAGAAAAACCACCAAGGTATCCCCTTGAGCCTAATGTTGCCGAAGGGGATTAGGTAGACTCTGTGCCTTTAGTCTCTAGCGTGCCGCCTCCCCCTGCTACTCTCGAGATGTTAGCTGAGTCTTCTCGGGATCTTCCTGTTAAAGGGGCCACTGTGATTCCTCCTGTAGAGCCGGCTCCAAGGCAATTGAGGAGCCTCCTATTGCTGATGATACCATGGTTAATTTGGTGGGACCCAGTTCTAAAGCCATTGAGAAATCTCGCCCTGATGCTTCAAATGTATGAGAGTCTGTGATTCTCAATTGTATTTTGTAATTGCCATCAATGAAATTCCTGATAATTTGAACTTTAGATTCTTATTCTGACATTGTTGTTTCTTGTAGCCTGATATTTTTGTGGGTGTTGGCTTGGAGAATTCCCCTAGCAATGAATCCTTAGGCGATCACTCTAGTGCTGGGGAAGATCTCGGTATCGTCTCTCCTCTTCAGGACAATTTTGATACTTCTTTACTGATATCTAATTTGAACCTCAACTCAGATCTTGGGTCCCTGCTGCAATTCTTCCGAGAGAAGCGTGATGCACTATTGGATGGATGCCTTCTTCCCAAACTTACTTTGGAGGTTGAAGTCATATTTATAATAACTTCATCTCACAACTAGAGCGTGAGACGACTGGCTTCAAGGAGAAGGAGAGGTACCTATCAGAAAAATGGCATTGGTCGGCCCAGAAGGCATTGGATCATCATCTACAGGTGAAGAAACTGAAGACTTCCCTTCAGAACATGTCGGGAGAGTTGGATGAAGCGTGTGCTGAGATTTGTCAATTATGTCAGGCGACTCAGAGCCAGCAGTGGATTTTTCACGCTCTTACTTAGAGGAGGTGTAGTGCGAGAATGACAGGCTACAGAGATGAGTCCGCCAATTAGAGTTGGATTTGGGTCAATGGAGACAGAGATAGATGTAACTCTTTTGATGTCACATTATCGTCCCTTGTAACCTAGGTTTTTGTTGATATAAACAATTCGAGCTTCGTCGCATCCTGTTTTCTGGTTGATTTCAAATTCATTAGTAGTGATTGGAGTTGACTTTTGGAGAGATTCTTTTGAGAGTTTAGTATGAGAACTTGGCGCAGGTTGTAGGAGCTACAGAGAGGGTTTTCTCTTTCAAGAGAGTCTCTGCATAGGCTTAGCCATCAGGGTGAGAACCCGTTATATGCAGTTAGGTGACTCTTCATCTTTCAGGAGACTAAGGGGTAGTCGTCGGGGTGAGGGTCCGCTATAAACTGTTACTCAAGTAGCCATCAAGGCGAGGGCCCGATATAGGCCATTTGGATGAGCATCTATCTTTCCAGAAACTCTTTTAGAAGGGGTAGCCGTCAGGGCGAGGGCTTGCTATAGGTGGTTCTTCGAGTAGCCGTCAAGGCGAGGGCCCAATATAGGCTATTTGGGTGAGCCTTCGTCTTTCAGATGACTCCTCGAGAAGTGGTAGTCGTCAGGGTGAGGGCCCGCTATGAGCTGTTCCCCGAGTAGTCATTAGGGCGACTATTTGAGCGAGCCTTCGTGTTTCAAGAGACTCCCCGATAAGTGATAGTCGTAAGGGCGAGGGCCCTATAGGCTATTTCCTGAGTAGAAGTCAGGATGAGGGCCCACTATAGGCTGTTCCCTCAGTAACCGTCAGGGCAAGGGCCCTATATATGTTGTTTTGGCGAGCCTTCATCTTTCAGGAGACTCCCGAGAAGGAGTAGTTGTCAGGGCGAGGGCTCATTATAGGTTGTTCTATGAGTAGGCATCAGGGCGAGGGCCCGATATTGACTGTTTAGGTGAGCCTCCATCTTTCAGGAGACTCTCCGAGAAGGGTTAGCCGTCAGGGCAAGGGCCCGCTATAGGCCGTTTTGAGTTGCTCGGGAGAATTAAAAAATAATATGAACTTTCATTGAACATATGTTACACATAATAATGCTTCAAATGAAAGGGGTTCGACTATTTATCGAGAGTCCTCACATTTTGATCAACCAGTGTGAAAGAGCCATTGTTGCCTCTTGCCACCATGAAGTATGGGCTCTTCCAATTTGGCTCGAGCTTCCCCGGATTTCTTTCCTTGGTGTTTTGAATGTCCCACTTTAGAACTAGGTCGCGAACTTGAAACTCATAGGGTTTCACCTTCTTATGATAGGCAGCCTTAACTTGTTGTTTATACGCGGCAATGTATATTTGAGCTTCCCGTCGCCTCTTCTCCAATTGATCCTGGGCTAGGGAGAGGCGGATGGCATTTTGATCCTGATTAATTTTTCTTGCGCGGAGCATAGGCATGCTGATGTTAACAAGGATGATGGCCTCCATCCCATAAGCCAAAGAAAATGGGGTTTCACCTGTTGGGATACACTTGGTAGTCCTTTTTGCCTATAGCACTCCCAAAGGTTTCTCCACCCACTTGCCTTTCACTTTTTTGAGGCTCTTTGCGCATGTTGTCAAGGATAGTGCAGTTACTAATCTCAGCCTAGCGATTGGCTTTTGGATAGTAGGGGTGGAAATTTGATCGGTGATCTTGTACTTGAGCAGAAGCGTGTCACTTGCCTGCTCACGAGTTGGTCCTATTGTCGGAGGTGATGGTACGAGGAAGTCTGAAGCGACACACGAAGTTCTACAAGAAGAATTTACCAACTTATTGCTCTGTGACATTGGAGAGAGGTATTGCTTTGAACCACTTTGTGAAGTAGTCTGTGTCGAGAAACAAGAATCTGAAATGAGTCTGTGCACGGGAAAGAGGGCCTCCTATATCAAGTCCCCACTGCACGAAGAGCCAAGTGCTTCGTAGAGTGTAGAGATCCGCGCTAGGCCAGTTTGAAGATGAGGCGAACCTCTGACACGTGGGTATTTCTTCACGTATTCCTTAACGTTATCGAACATCTTAGCACAATAGTACTCTTGCTTGATAGCTTTGTGGGTTAGGAACCTTCCTTTCGTGGGTTCCATAGTCACCATCATGGATCTCTTGCATCAAGCTCCTGGCTTCCTCCAGCCCGAGGCACCTTAGATATAGGTCATAGTATAGCCTAGAGTATGATTTCTTGTATAGGAGTTCCCTGAGAGTACATACCTCGTGGCGATATGTTGTAGCTTCTGAACTTCAGCCTTATCTTTAGGAAGCGCCCTGATCATACACGTAGATTGCATATTTAATATCACATGTGTCACATTTCTGCATTTGTATTATAATAAAACTTTGCTATTTGATATATTTTCATATCTAATGACGTGCAGGGTAATTAAGGAAGAAAAAAGAGAGATTGACAGATTTATCCAATTAAATCTAAAAGTTCAAAATAAAGGGGATCGATTCAAATACAAAGGTTTTAGCTTATCTGAAAATTAAATTTATCAGATAAGATAATACCATCAAATTTCAAGGAAAAAATGGATTGTTTGAAGACCTTATCGGTGTCGTTGAGAATAAAGAGATAGATCATCAAATCTAGAGCAAATATTCAAAATTCAAGAAGATAAAAGGATAGAGGATGAATTAACGGATGACCGGCTCCTGGATCCTGGCCCTATGGCTAGAATACTACCACAAAAATGTGACAAAAGCTGCATTTTCGCGGCCTTGTATTTGAAGCTGGGGGAGCGCCAGCTCCCCCTATCTTCGTAGGACTCTCCTCGGCCTATTTTTCTTATAAATACCTGCATACCTCAAAGACAGAAGGGCACGACTCCACAGAGAGTTTTAGGTTTAGAATTTTCTTTTCCAAATGTTCATTATAATTTTCAATTTGCGAGAAAGAATTGTAAAGAGGTGATGGAGGCTTGTGATTGATGGTGACAGCTCAATAAAGGTTCTTCTATTCTTTTTAAATTTACCTCTTTTAATTTTAGCTACTTTAAATACTTTATTTACTTTCATCTGCTTTCTTATGCTTACTTTTTAATCATACATTCTTTATAGCTTGCATTAGGAAGAGTTTCATGACAGAAAAGAGAGAAATAATCATCTTTAAAGTAACATTAAATGTAATCTTCCTTAAAGATAGTTATTTTGAGAGTGACGGCCAATAAAACTATCCTACTTCTCTTCATTGTTATTCAACTTAATTGATCACTTGCTTTCCATTAATTACTCCAAGGTCTGTTCTTTTTTCTCTTGTTTATTTTCTTTCTTTTTAACTAGTTCCTGATTGAGTTTTAAACCTGCACATAGAAAATGATAGTTTAGAAATTAAGATTGAAACGTGTAAGGTACTCAATATTATCACTATAGTAAGTGGCTATGCGGTCGTGATCTACAAGGAGGGACTAGAGATGGAAGCTTTTAAGTAAGTTCATTTTTTTATGTTACTTAAAATGATTAAAGTTCGTCTCTTGTTCTTTAAAAGAAAAGAAAAATAAGTTATGTAAAATTGTGAAAGTGATAGGTTAGAGTAAACAGAGAAAATAGAAAATAAATTTATACAAAGAAAGTGAAAAAGGGAATAGTGTTGAGCGTTGATGGTGATCTAAACTAAAGATTAAAAGAAAGGAAGAAAACTAAAGAACTTACCTACCTCTTTCCGTTGATGACTTACCTGGAATCCTTGTCAACGGTGTACTTTTGCATAAGGGCGAGCGAAACATGGCAGATGAGATCTTCCCCATTCTCGATCTATACTACTAAATGAAGGTGCAAGCTTTATAACTATAGAAATGGTTATTCATCACCATAGGCCATCAACCGCACTTACAAGGGCGAGGAAACTTCGAAGCTTTTGGAGTCATTTGGATTCACAAACACAAAAGAGAGAAGTAATAAAAAAAAGAGTATAAAAGAAACTTCGATTGAATTTGGTAAAAATGAAAGAAAGGAAGAATACTTGCACCGGTATCACTCTCAGTATAAGCATCACTTTTGTTCTCCAATGAAACTGTTCTTCGATCTTAGTTACATTAAAAAAATAAAAAATTACATTTAAAAGAGGAAGAAAAATCTAAGTTAAACCTATACAAAAATCTATTCTATTCTTTGCTTGATCATTCTCCCTTTAGCCTTTAGGAATTGTGGTATTTATAGGATAAAAGCAGTGGCAAAGGGTGGTAAAGTGATGAGCTCAAATTACTGGCCCAACAACCAATATTCTTATCCTTATTATCCCTTTGTATACTAATAAGTTCATCTCTGGACTTCTGAATTTAGGATTATCTTTATTGATTTCTTAAGTAAGGATAATATATCTAAATAAATCCTATTTAGTTGGAATAGATATCATAATATCCTCTCTCTGTTATCCTATATTTTCTGATAAGATTTGCCTCTGAACTTCTGGATTTGGGATTATCTTTGTTAATCGTCAAGTTAACCAAATGGATCTTTAAAAATTCAGTTTTATTTGATTTTATCTAGTGTTATCTTCTCTGATTTGCTCCAGTCTTTGGATATAATTACTTCTAAACTTCTGAGTTTGAGTAGATCTAAATTAATTTGCTTGAGCTTTTAAAACTCCATATTTAATTAGATAAACTTGTCCATTTCTCCTCTTTCTCCATAAATTATCCTGCATACCATTAGACATTAAAATGAATTAAATAGTAGAGTTTTATTACAAAATAAATATGAAAATGTGACACATGTGACACTAAATATGCAATGCATGTGTACAATCATACCCCCGCACCTATCTTTTGCTCGTCCTCGAGTAAAACATAAAAAGAAAAGCAAAAAATTAATCTAACACACTTTCGTAGGAATCATAATTGTACTTAGCATATGCAACAAGCCGTTAAACCTCTACGTTATCCCTAGAGGACGAGTTTTACCTTGTGAGAGTTTTCAGTAGATTACACGCACAAAATCCATAAAAAAACAGAGAAATAAAGTGTTAGTATTTTGAAAAAATATTTTGAAAAGATGAGAAAATATTTGAAGTATTTATTGTAAGAGTTCAAGAATCTATAAGTTATAGGAAAACTGAATTTTTCATTCTTAAACTTAGTCTCTGTTCAAAAACTTGTTATCAATCAAGGTAAGGATTCAAATTGTATTTCTTATCTAGTCTATTACTTTACCTTAAGTCATATACAACTTCATGACCGTGAAATTTTGACTAGGGGTTCTTTAACTCCAATTTTCTTTATTTTTTTATTTTTTTAATATTTTTGGTGGTATTATTTCTTAGTTCTATAAAGCTTTCTAATCTGCTTATGTAACGAGCCTTTAGTCGATGACACCCAAACCGGACGGTCTTAGGACACCATGTGAAAAAACACCCCAAGGACTTGAGGACTCGAGCAAACAAGGTGATAAAACTAAGGATTTTATTTATTATATGGACCACTTTTAGGCGTGAATACTTATGCTTTATGAGGCACAAGTACCCAGCTTAATCAGAGGATTTTTTATATATATTTTTTCTTTTTTTCATTTTTTATAAGGCATAAGAATCTTTGTTTTTGAACCCTAAGTTATAAGTGTATAAAGTATGTGTTGGTCCCGAGATGATGTCAAATGCGGAACTATCTCTGTTGGCAATTATAGATCTAAAAATACCCAAGTCAACACAAAACTAAAACAAGAAGGATTAACGTTAAGCAAATAAATAAACTTGCAAAAAGGAAATAAATCTCAGAGAATAGACAAACGCAAACAAGAGAGATTTATCCTGGTTCGGTCCTTGTGACCTACATCCAGTCCCCAAGCCACCCGCTTGAGATTTTCTTTTATCCTTGATTTTGTACACCCAAAATCACAACCATGCACACCACTTGACAAATCCCCTTTGCCAAATGTGTACACCTTCTCTACATCCAAGAGAACAATCACCACCTTGTACAACTGCCTCTACACCAAGAAGCCACCCGTGTACAATGCTTGCTTTGAGTATTACAACTTTCCTATAAGCCTTGGTATTGTGTATGAACGTGGACAAGGTCTAGTATAGGAGAAACTTCAGAGAACTTCACAATGGAAATGACTTTTGGTGAAGAACAGAAGTTGGAAAAACAATTTTCAGATTTGACAGAATTTGATCTTAGAAAACTGAAGTTTTGGATTGTTGTTTGGCCTTTGGATTAACTACCCTTTATATAGCTGAAGACTAGGGTAAGTTAGGGTAGTTGTTACGCCCCGCTTCCCAAAATACGGAATACAGGTACGTGACGATGGCCAGCAGATACTCACGACGAGTGAAATCTCTTCCATAAGTATCTTAGGCTGTCAATAACAAGCAGGATAGCCCACATATATGCACATACAACCAAGCACAGGGATAAAATCACATATATGAAAAACTGAATCATAAACAATATCATCCACTATATCTGAATAAAACAAGTCAAGAAGAAAACTAAACTCACCGGAGAACAGCGAAACCAGAATATGATCTACGAACAACTCTCTATACCAACTTCCTGATCTAAATACTGAAAAATAATATAAAGGTCCGTCAGAAGCGGACTAGCAAGAGTACACGAAGCAGGAAGGAGAGAATATGAAAATGTAATAACATTAAGTAGGATATAAGAACAATATGTTTGGAAATATCAAGAACTGAATGTAATAACAGTGACAGGAATAAACAGAAGATAGATCATGTACAATAAGATCATGCATGCATGGTGTGACATGTATATAATGAACATGAGATGTCCTGGACAAACAATTGTCGTGAAACATAATCACAAGGTCCCGAGAACTCAAGATCACAAGATAAAATAACATGGTATATCCAGGAATGTCACGTAGTCAAGACTATGCATGTCACATGAGTCTCAAGTGTCAGTATCTTGAAAATACGTGTTAGGAAATAGATCACTAAGACAATGCAGGATATGATGCAAGTGCATATGTCTATCATGTTTTATTATCCTAACTAATGCAACCATCCTGTGCCCCATCCCACAGGACAACTGCATATCAAACAAGTGATGCGTTAGTGGATCCTGATAGTAGGGAGAAACAGTTCACTGTACTCAGGTATCATGTAACATGTAATAACAGGAGCGCGCATAAATAACAAGATCACGTGTGGCATCCAAACCCATAAGGGTCGCCCTTCCAAGCACACCTCCCTAGATTTCCCCTGCTACAGTCTCCCCCCAATAACCCCGGCTTGCTTAATTTTATTAATTAATGCAAATGCAAACAGTGTGTTACTCGGTGTTACAGGATCATGAATCGGTACCAAGAATATCAACATTAGATGGTAAACACGATGTGTATCAAATCATGGGACGATGTAGATAGTGACAATATCAAGTGATAAATATAAAGTTGTGCAAGTAGTACCAAATACATGCAAAGTAGTGCAAGCAATGACAGTATCATGTAATCTAAATGTCAAAGTAAAACCTTCAGGATCATGTGTCCATAATCCAATAAGATATCCTCGAATAATTACTCCGAATATAATGGTTAATTTCCTTGATTAATTTTCAGTAATATCAGGATCTCAATATCAATCGATATTCAATCTTTAACTATCAATCCTTCTTTATTATTATCCACTTATCCTCAAAATCCAGATCAAAATATTTATCATGATCAGTGTAGATTTCATTGATCTTCACATCAGTCTATCACATACAAGCAATCATGCAAATTGAATGCATTATGTACAGGAATGAGATGCAAACATGATATGTAAGGTAATAAAATATGATCACGAGACAGTATCGGTAATAGTATCAAGAATACAAGAATAATTAGTCATATAATAAGAAGAGAAAAACTGATATGTACATATGATCATAGGATAGTGTTAACGATCATGCGATATGATAATCAGAATTCATAATTAAGAGGTAAAATTAAGATCAAGAGGAAAGTCAACAGAGGAGAATCGTGTACACTTGCCTGACGTCGTTGGAGTCTGAATTCCCGTAACTGCAACCGACTCTGGGTAAAATTCGCGGCCTAAATATTGCGTGAATTAATTAGAGACTTAAACATATTCTTATTCAGTGATAAGCTAAATAAGAAAGTAATTTTTTTACTATTTATTATAATTTTAGTTGTTTAATTTTCCAAATAATTTAATTTCTGAATTTATACCAACTATTTGAAAATATATTTTCATGGTAAAATATATGCATAAAGTAATAAATTAATGTATAATGTTTACTTATTACTGAATTATGAATTTCATATTTTTTTTGTGCTATTTAGTAATTTATTGGTCATTTTTAAATAAATTATCATTGAATAGAAATTACAAAAATATTTAATTTCATGTTATTCTAAGTAATATTACATCAAAATAATTTTATACGGTTTCAAATTTAGTTTGTGATTTTCTGTGAATTTTCTGGAATTTTCTGTGAATTTTATGGAATTTTCTGAATTAAAATAAACCTAAAAATCAATAAAAATAAATAAAAAGCTTAATGGGTCTGTTGCTACAGTAATGGGTTTGGGTCTAGTTTGCTACAGTAAATACTACAATAATTTTTCTACTTATTTTTATTTTATTTATTCCCTTTTTTCTTTTACTTTTTCTTTTTCTTTTTCCTTTCTTTCTTTTTCTCTTTTTCTTTTTTTTTTTTTTATTAATGGGGTCGGGCTCGGGTCTGTAAAACAGACCCGACCCCGGGTCTGTTGGCCAGACCCGCTGGCCTGACCAGACCTGGCCTGGGCCAGGTCTGGCGGGGCTGGACAGACCAGGCCAGGTCTTGGCCTGGTCTGGCTCAGCCAGGCCAGAGCCTGGCTTGCTCTCGGCCTGGTCCTGGCCGAGAGCACAGCAAGGTTCCCCTTTCTTTTTTTTTTGCTATACAAACAATTTTATAAAAGAGAGAAATGTAAATCAGCTGACACAGGAGGCAAATTTGTCCTATGTCGCACTCAAAAATCATATTTCCCGAATGAATTTTCAAGATTCGACCGTACATTATCATCTTCATATTCTAAGATATACACATATAAAAAATCATGTGATTTGAAGTTCGTTTACTCATTGATCCAAACGTTCTATTTGTTCTATTGTTAAAAGACCGTTAATGTTTGAACCCAAAAAAAATGTAGTAAACAAACTTCAAATCACTTGATTTTTTATATCTATATATCATAGAATATGAAGATGATAATGTGTGGTCGGATCTTGAAAATTCAGTCGGAAAATATGATTTTTGAGTGCGACATAGGAGGAGTTGCCTCCTGTGTCAGCTGATTTACATTTCTCTCTTTATAAAATATAATAAAAATCACTATAATTAGGATGTATATCTTGGGTACCTCAAAATATTTTTATTAGAATTTTAAAACAAGTTTTTCATGGAGAAATTTTAATTAAAGTAATGCTTGTTACATGTTCGACGAAATGCCAACAATAACTAAAATCGACGATAACGCAAAATAACTTACCCAGAAAGCTTCTCTTCAGCCTGAAACTTCTTCCAGCATGTTAGAGTCTTGGGAGAGAAGGTACGCATGCCCACGCAAGGTGTGTGATCCGCCATGGGGTCATGCGCGGCCGTCGACGGCGGATCTCGCGGACGACGACGGAGGCTCGCGGACGACTACGGACTCTCGCTGAAGAGAATCGGTTGCAGCGCAAAGAGGAAGGGATGCGGTTGAGGAGTCGGCCACACGCGCGGCTCGACGGAGAAGTTGCGGACTCGACGAAGAAGTTGCGGACTCGACGACGGAGGATGAGGATGGCCTGCGGAGCTCGCCGGAGAGGATGTAGGTCTCCTCGCGCTTGCCGGCGGAGCGTGGACGGCCACAGCTCGGACTGAGGAGCTGGTGGTGCTCTGAAAGTGGTGCAAGCCAAAGAAAGAGGAATGAGGGGAAATGATGGAGTGATGTATGGAGGAGGGGGCTTGGGGTTTATATAGAGGGGGGGAAGGAAAGGTGAGTGAGAGATAGAGGGAGAGAGGGAACGTGAGAGAGAGGGGAGAACGCAGGTGGAGGTCGTGGGGGAAACGCGGGTGCAGTTGGGAGGAGAAGTGGAGGACATGGGAAGAAGAAGAGGGAGCCGGTCGCGTGTTTGTTGGGAAGAAGAAGATGAAGTTTGATAATAGTTAAATATAATATGGGCTTTACTCATCCCACCGCCAATGTGGCATGGTGGTCAGAGCATCTTGGTTTGGAATGGAAGGTCACGAGTTCAAAACTGTGTGTGATCATGTTAAAGGACTTTGGTTTTCTTTAATGTGGAAGAATAAAGGGTAAAGGAAAGAAGTTTTAAATAAAATGGCTATCCTTCTTCTCCACGAAACCCACGTGGCCAGGTGGTTAGAGCATCAAACTTGTATGAGGTTGGGCTTGGGTTCGAAACCTGCTGCACACATGCTGGTTTTTTTTTAATTCTTTTATTTTATTTTATTTTACTTTTTATTTTATTTCATTTTCTTTTGAATATCATTAAACATTATTTTATTGGAATAAACTCTATTAATTCAGGAAAATCCTCAAAAATTCTCAAAAATAGAAGATGACATCCTGAACATTGTTGTGAAGTCAGATTTCAAAATTCATCCCCGATTGTTAATTAAAAATCCCAGAGTTAGCCTATGTCACCGATCGACCCCAAATTGAGATTCTTCTCCAATAATTCCCAAAAAAATTCTAAAATCCTAGAAAAATTATAAATAATGGGAAATAATATCTTGAGTTGAAATGACCTCAATCCGACTATCAGGATAATTAAATCATCACCAGATATCAGTATTGACATACGTATATTGGGAACCGAGGGTTACAATAGTTATAAGTGCAATTCAAACAATTGGAACGTTGAAATTCGTTGCACAAAAGACCAGATAATGAAAACTGTCCAACAGTCAGAAACTGCCTATAGTCGACTTGCCTATGGAGTTAGTCGACTAGACTAGGCAATTTTCCTACTATAAGTCGACTATGTTTGACTATAAGTCGACTAGGGTCAGATATGTTGGACTGACAGTTTTCTGGATAACTGAATCAAGTCGACTACAACTAACTATAAGTCGACTGGACCAGCTATTAGTCGACTAGGGCCAAGGGATTAGTCGACTACAAATGCTATTAGTCGACTACATTTTACTGTCAAGTCGACTAATGCACAAACAGAGAGTTGGGTCTGTTTTGACACACAGGATTAGTCGACTAGGGTTTGGGTTAAGTCGACTACACATGTTATTAGTCGACTATAAGGAACCGTAAGTCGACTAACAGGACTATGATATGAGTGTATGTGTCAAGATCCCCGATTGTTAATTAAAAATCCCAGAGTCAGCCTATGTCACCGATCGACCCCAAATTGAGATTCTTCTCCAATAATTCCCAAAAAAATTCTAAAATTCTAGAAAAATTATAAATAATGGGAAATAATATCTTGAGTTGAAATGACCTCAATCCGACTATCAGGATAATTAAATCATCACCAGATATCAGTATTAACATACGTATATTGGGAACCGAGGGTTACAGTAGTTATAAGTGCAATTCAAACAATTGGAACGTTGAAATTCGTTGCACAAAAAACCAGATAACGAAAACTGTCCAACAGTCAGAAACTGCCTATAGTCGACTTGCCTATGGAGTTAGTCGACTAGACTAGGCAATTTTCCTACTATAAGTCGACTATGTTTGACTATAAGTCGACTAGGGTCAGATATGTTGGACTGACAGTTTTCTGGATAACTGAATCAAGTCGACTACAACTAGCTATAAGTCGACTGGACCAGCTATTAGTCGACTAGGGCCAAGGGATTAGTCGACTACAAATGCTATTAGTCGACTACATTTTACTGTCAAGTCGACTAATGCACAAACAGAGAGTTGGGTCTGTTTTGACACACAGGATTAGTCGACTAGGGTTTGGGTTAAGTCGACTACACATGTTATTAGTCGACTATAAGGAACCGTAAGTCGACTAACAGGACTATGATATGAGTGTATGTGTCAAGACTTTTTACATGCTATTTCATCTTTACAAAATACATCATATCAACTCTCCTTGGGACATCTTGATCATGTAGAACTCTTGATTCGTCATGTGTTAGAGCTCCAAATGACATGCGTCACATAAGTCTTCATCAAAACAAGTTCCAACATTCTCTTCCTTTTTGATGATGACACTTTATGTGCTCAAGTGCTCCCCCTGCAGAAAATATGTTATATTTTCCTCCCCCTGTAGAATTTGGGTTATAACAAATATGAAATGACTTTGTTCTCCCCCTACAACAAATATATTAGTAAATATATATATATATATATATGTTCTTATTAACTTTTATATGGTACCTGCAAGATGAAACATTAGATGGTACCAAACATAAAAGAACATATTAACCTTTAGGAGTCCAAATCCATTTAGAATTTGGTTTCCACCTGTTAGTATACACATAGTTGCAAGAATCACATATATCATGAATGTATGAAGCAATATATGTATTTTTATCATGAAAACTTAAATTCTTAGGAATCCATATAAACTTTGTCTTAATTCTTTTTGAAACATGATTAGACTTTCTTTTCACATATGGATTACTAACATATGAAGACTTTTCATTATATCCAATACCATAATGATTATCATGTGACAACTTCTGAAAAGATAATAAATCATTCAATTTTTCTTTTCCTTTATTGAACTTAGTCACATTTTGCAAAAGATCTTCATATTTCTTTTTGAAAACTGAAATATCTTTATCTAAAATAGAAATCCTTTTATTCAAAGATTCAGTTTCCTTTTTCAGAAAAATGTTCTCTTTTATAAACTTCTCATTTTCATTTTTCAAAGATGATATGACTTTTCAAACTCATCTTGTTGAGAATTTATAGAAGATACTTGTAAAGCATAACATGAATTTTTCTTTAAAAGTTTTTCATTTTCTTTTGATAAAACTTTATTTTTCAATTTTTCATTTTTCAGATCAATAAACAATTCATGAAATGCATCAGAAAGTTCAGTAAACGATACCTCATCATCTTCCAGTGCCATGTAACATAGGTTGACACGTTCAGTGGTTTCTTCTTCATCAGAGGAAGATGAATCACTGTATTCTGATGATGCTTCGTAGTTTTTCTTCTTTCTGAACTTTTTACTCTTGTATTTTTCTTTCTTCTTGAGCAAAGGGCAATCCATCTTTATATGACCTGGTTTATTACAATTAAAGCATTTGAATTTACCTTGCTTTAAGAATCGCCTGAATTTATTTGAAAGCATTGCCATCTCCTCTTCATCGTCATTGGAATCGTCCGTGTCGGAGGATGCATGGAAGGAGAGTTCTTTCTTCTTTGAGCGGTGTTGTCGTTCCTCCTTCTTTCTTTCTTCCAATTGCACTTCATATGCCATTAGATTACCGATTAGGTTTTCTAACGATAAAGTTGAGAGATTATTGGCTTCTTCAATTGCGGTTGTCTTCTTCTCCCATTCTGGTGTGAGTGCACGAAGGATCTTACGAACTCTTTCAACTTGGGTGTAGTCCTTTCCAAGAGATGCTAGGGAATTCGTAATATCGATGAATCTTGTTACCATTTCGGATATGGTTTCATTCTCCTCCATTTTGAATAATTCAAACCTGTGGACAAGAACAGATATTTTAGATTCCTTAACTTTACTTGTGCCTTCATGTGTTACCTGAAGAGTATGCCATATTTGATGTGCAGAAGTGGCTGTTGACACTCTGTTGAACTCTTCTTTGGTTAATGCACAGAACAAAGCATTCTTCGCTTTGGCATCAAGGTTCGCATTCTTCTTTTGATCCTCACTCCAAGCGTTGTAGTTGGTTGTTGGTTTGGTGTACGATGCTTCTACGATGTTCCAAAGTTCGTAGTTAAGCGATTGCAAGTAGATCTTCATTCTACACTTCTAATAGTTGTAGTTGGATCCGTCAAATAGCGGTGGCCGTTGTGTAGAATGTCCTTCTTTGAATTGTGACGAAGGGAACTCCGTTGCCATCCTTGTTTGGTTGTTGACTTGAACCCGCTCTGATACCAAGTGTTGGTCCCGAGATGATGTCAAATGCGGAACTATCTCTGTTGGCAATTATAGATCTAAAAATATCCAAGTCAACACAAAACTAAAACAAGAAGGATTAAAGTTAAGCAAATAAATAAACTTGCAAAAAGGAAATAAATCTCAAAGAATAGACAAACGCAAACAAGAGAGATTTATCCTGGTTCGGTCCTTGTGACCTACATCTAGTCCCCAAGCCACCCGCTTGAGATTTTTCTTTATCCTTAATTTTGTACACCCAAAATCACAACCATGCACACCACTTGACAAATCCCCTTTGCCAAATGTGTACACCTTCTCTACATCCAAGAGAACAATCACCACCTTGTACAACTGCCTCTACACCAAGAAGCCACCCGTGTACAATGCATGCTTTGAGTATTATAACTTTCCTATAAGCCTTGGTATTGTGTATGAACGTGGACAAGGTCTAGTATAGGAGAAACTTCGGAGAACTTCACAATGTAAATGACTTTTGGTGAAGAACAGAAGTTGGAAAAACAGTTTTCAGATTTGACATAATTTGATCTTAGAAAACTGAAGTTTTAGATTGTTGTTTGGCCTTTGGATTAACTACCCTTTATATAGCTTAAGACTAGGGTAAGTTAGGGTAGTTATAAGTGCAATTCAAACAATTGGAACGTTGGAATTCGTTGCATAAAAGACCAGATAACGAAAACTGTCCAACAGTCAAAAACTGCCTATAGTCGACTTGCCTATGGAGTTAGTCGACTAGACTAGGCAATTTTCCTACTATAAGTCGACTATGTTTGACTATAAGTCGACTAGGGTCAGATACGTTGGACTGACAGTTTTCTGGATAACTGAATCAAGTCGACTGCAACTAACTATAAGTCGACTGGACCAGCTATTAGTCGACTAGGGGCAAGGGATTAGTCGACTACAAATGCTATTAGTCGACTACATTTTATTGTCAAGTCGACTAATGCACAAACAGAGAGTTGGGTCTGTTTTGACACACAGGATTAGTCGACTAGGGTTTGGGTTAAGTCTGTTGGCCCAAAGGCCTTCCACTCTAGTTTTGATGATGATTAACTCATGTAGCTATGTGTACTAATAATCTTGTGTTATTTAGTTTCAAATCATTAATCAAGTTATTAGTTAGTGATTAGCTTCAACAAGATGATTTGGAAGCTTTCACATGTTGATTCAAGAGCCCGAGCGTCAAAAATCATATATAGCACTTGCTCGGTGGATCAAAGAGTTTTAGATCTAGTCGGCTTGGAGATTGCGCTCTACAAGAAGACATCGGTACCATAGTTTAGAGTTTGTGTTTAGATCCAAATTGTAAAGATTAGAATAGTATGATATGCTCAAGTTCACAACACACACGTTTCATGCTTTGGTTTTCGGTTTTTGGTTTAACCGATCTTGGTTTGCATGAATAGATATTATATCAAAACAAGTTTACATGGTTTAATGTATATTAGATTTGTTCTATATACATGCATGCTTCAACTATTTAGACAAACTTAGTTTGATAGTCTATTTCATGTGTTTTATGTTTTGGTATTTTTAACAAAACATATTTTGGAATTAATGACAAAAACATGGATATATATATGTTTCATGTATATAGGATTATATCCATATACATCATGCCTAAATGTTGTTTAATATCATGTTTTTGTATTTGGATAAGTTTTGGACAAAATGTATTTTCTATTCAAAAATCCAAGTTTTAGAAAATACAGCTTTTGGATTTTGGTAAAATTTCCTAGACATCAAAAAGAGTTCAAATGTTTAGTAATTGTCTTGAAATGTTTTTCACAAGTTTATATTTCAATATACAATGTCAAAACAAGTTTATTAGAGTTTTTAGTTAAGATAAAAGAATTTTTATCATTATTTTTACCCTGTTTATCAGACCCAGAACTGGCTGACAGGCCAGGTCGGCCGACCGCACGGTCGACCGTACCAAGGGCCAGTCGACCGTGCGGTCGACCGACGTGCACAGAGCTGTGCACGTCTGGCAGCCCAGTGGGCCGGTCGACCGGGCGGTCGACCGGGCTAGTGCCTACGGTCAAATCCGACCGTTGGCCGGTCGACCGACCGGTCGACCGGTAGTTCTGTTTTGGCAGAAATTACTGCCAACGGCTATATTTTTCTGGGGGCTATAAATACCCCATTAATAGCCAGTTTTCTCTAAGATTTTTTGGGCTAATTTTTCCTTACTCTCTGGTATTTTCACAGCAATCAAAAGAAGTTTTGGACTTAAATTGAACAATCTATTTGGTGTTTTTGCTAGGGTTTGGAATATCAAAGAAAAGGGTTTTTGAGAAAAAGAGTTTTGATTCAACTTCTATATCTTGGTTTCAGTTTTTCCCAAGGTTTTTCTTTGTGATTTTGATTTCCATTCCAATGGTTTTCTCCACACTTGAGCTACATCTACTTTCCTATTCTATAGGATCTTTGTGTGGGAGAAAGAGATTGTTTGTGGTTGTTGCTTAGACCACCAAGTTGTAAACCCAATCTTTTCTTGGCTTTGTGCCTTTGGGTTGTATCCCTCAAGTGGTGAGGTGATCCTTGTGTTGCTTTGTGCTAATCCCTCAAGTTGTGAGGTGATTGTTTGTTGGCTTGGAGTTGTACCTCAAGGAGGAGGTTGTGTTTGTAAGGAGAGGAGTTGGGTACTCCTTGTAATTGTGATTGCCCTAAATCCTCGGTGGAGGTTCCCTTTGTGGGAGTCCTTTGTGGACAAGCTAGTGGACTTAAAATCCTTCTGTGTGAAGGTAGGGATGTAGAGCTGGGTGCTCGAACCTCGAAACATATCTTGTTGTTTGCTCTTGTTCCCTTGGCTCTTACTCTATATCTCTCTCTCTTTACTTTGTGCCTTGCATCAATTCATATTGTTCATTCATAATTATTTGCTTGGCTTGGTTGTGTGCATCACTTGTCGCTTGCATTCTTGTGTGATTGCAATTAGTTTCTAAATTCCGCATTAAGTTGACTAGATTAGCATTATCACCTATTCACCCCCCCTCTAGGTGATTTCAAAGTCGACTACACATGTTATTAGTCGACTATAAAGAACCGTAAGTCGACTAACAGGACTGTGATATGAGTGTATGTGTCAAGGCTTTTTACATGCTATTTCATCTTTACAAAATACATCATATCAACTCTCCTTGGGACATCTTGATCATGTAGAACTCTTGATCGTCATGTGTTAGAGCTCCAAATGACATGCGTCACATAAGTCTTCATCAAAACAAGTTCCAACAGTATGCATATTTCATCAAGGTAAAAATCAAGACTAAATTACTTTTTCAAATTTTCTTCCTAACCCTAAAAATCAAACAAATAATCTTATTTTGACCAAGTATGAGAAATCCTAATTTTGATTATTCTATTCCTTAAAATTAACTTAATTTCATACAAAAAATAGGATAAAATATTGTTTCTCTTTTCAAAAGGTTTTAAAAAGCAAAGAAAATGTTTAATTTTTTTAAATAAAAAGAAAACCTATATTATGTTAGAACCCTTCCCCTACACCTATCTCATGCATTGTCCTCAATATATAAATGAATGCTTAAATGTATGAAAAAGAAGAAAGGAAAGGATAATGTTACCTCAAGGTGGTGGTTCCGGTGGTGGTCACATTGGGCCAAGCATTGCTACCCAATTAAAATAATGTGGTGGTTCACAGAACTCACCTTTATTGACCCCTTCTCTATTTACATAATTACAATCCCTAATATGAATAGGATCATGAATGATCCTATCATGAAACATATTTTCTTTATATGACCAGTCTTGGAAAATCATCACGGAGTCATCATGGTCTATACTTATGTCCAACAAATGAACGTGACTTGGTAAAATGGTTGACTTGGGCTCAAGAATGATAGGTTCGGGAACCAATACTAACTCGAAAAAATCAACTTTGGGTTCGAGAGTCAGATTTGGTTCAAGAATTGAGTCCAAATCTAAGAATTAAAATTCATATTCTTTTCCCATCAATGGAATGTGACTATCCAAAATTGGTGATTCAATTTATTGATCTATAGGTACGGAAATAAATATTGACTCGAAAAAATTGTCCAAATGGGTAAGAATATCGGAGTCAATATAAATTTGAAGATGGAAACTAAAATCACAAGGTTGGGGTTCAAAGTCACATTCACATTCAAGTTCAATCTTATTGAATGAAAAACTTGCCAATTTGTCTAAGGTTTGGAATTGATCAAGTTCAAGTTTGCGTGATGAAATTGATTCTTGGTCAAAGTCTTCAAGATTCCATGATTCTTTATTTTCGTCAATATGGCTAGAAGTGTCGGAAATAGTCAAAGATTGGGTAGGAAGAGTTTTCTTATTCCTACGCATGTTTTCCAATTGACTAAGTCTATCATATTTAAAGGATCACTTTGGAATTGAATCATGGATTTTGTACTCTTTTCTAAGTCGGCATGTTCTTCTCAAAAAATAGAGTAAGGATCTTTGATTTGAAAATTTTGACAGGATTTTTAGTCTTCTAGAATTTGAATCATCGCTCAAGCTCCTCGAAGACTTCCATCCACTTTTTCCAATCAATTGATTCTTCTACTGGTTGTTCGGGAGAAGGAGTATATGAAGCTGGATGTTGGTAAGGTGGTTGACTATATGACTCGGGAGAGTTGTATCCCCACTGACTGTGAAGAGTGGTGATGATTGTTCCAGTCTTATTCATAGCATTAAGATCGGGGCATATATTGATTCAGATAAGACCAATCCGGCATACTTGGTTGATTAAAGTTATGATATGCCAGGTTGGTAATATCCGAGTTAAAAGAGGTCAGGGTGAAATATGGATCACTATTTGTGCATGAATAATTGTAATTATAATCCATATCACCAAGTTGTCAAAAATAAAAAACAAAAACATGCAAACAAACAAACAAATAAAAAGGAAAAAAATTAGCCTAAGTTAGTGTAAACCTTTGACTTAGACGACTCCTAACTAGTTAGACTATCCACCGGGGGTATATTGCAAAATCTGACCACATGTTAATCGGTCAGGTAGGGGTAAGATTGGTGGAAGGTATCCGCGTTAAAAAGCGACAAGCCTAATTAAGCCAAACCACCAACCTTCAAGGTTTCGCCTCTCAATCCTCAACCTTTGACACTGATTTGGAAAGAGTCAAATTCTAATCAACTTTCCGCTTAGGTCAGTCCCCTATTGAGTCTGAGATGTCCCTAGGGCCAATGTCTACTCAGTTTTAGTTAGGCTTGGGTTAGTGAGTGAGGAGATTATTTGTGAGCTAAGGGAGGGTTTTTTTCCGGCGCGTACAAGAGATGGCGACTCCGCTGGGGGCTACATTTGTCACTGATGAGCAAATCGTGGCGCAGGATGACGTCCTCCGTAAGGGGAAGATGGTCGAATCGCTCATTGTCGAGTTCGACCAGGTGAAGTACGAAGAGTTTCTCTCTTCCGGCTCCAAGAGCCCAAAGACCTGCGTCTGCCGCCGTGTCTCGACGGGGAATGGCCCCGAGGCCAGATCTGTGGCTCTCTCGGGCGCTGCTGCTGCCAACTGTGCCAAGCAAGGTACACGCGCCAACGCCTCTCAGAAGGCCCGCGTGGTCCCAGGCACAACTGCCTTTGCGACCAACCGCGTCGCACAGAATACCCGCGTCAGCGTCTCTCAGGAGACCTGCATGGTAAAAATCTCTGATGTTCAGCATCAGGATGTTGTTGGTCTCTCTCCACCTCCGCGACGCAACCGGAATGCTGAGCGTCGACAGAGGAGACGTGCGCGTCAGCTGCAAGTTGGAACCTCTGGTTGTCTGACTGAGGCTGGACGCAGCATACAAACTGGCGCCTTGCTCGCGCCCCGCGAAGTCCGCGTTTGGCGGCCCAAACGCGAGATTCCTTCAGTTAGGTCCTCTGAGGACCAACTCACCAAACGCCAAGGTGAAGCCTCTGTGCCTTGTCAAGCACAAGAGGCACGCGCCTATAGACGTGGGGCCCAGTAGCCCACTCTCTCTCAAGTGTCTCTGCCCCGACACACCAAGCAGCAACGCGACAGGCGCGTCTTGTCTCAACAGAGACGCCAGACGCGCGCTGAACAGCTGCGGCGCGAGAACCGCGTCCCTGAAGCCTGCATCCAGGCTGTACAGCACATGGATGCCTCCCGTCTTCGATGTTGCGAGGCTAATCTTTTCAATCCCCTCCCATAGATTTGAGGGATTATTTGACGAAGAAAAGAAGTGCCAATCAGGCCACTTTGTCGTGTTGCTGCCAACGGCTCATCCATATGCTCTCTGAGTGCCGTTGCGGATCAGGCGTACATCAGCAGTCTTTAGTCAGACAGCTGACCCTGATTCCCCCGTCAGCTAAAAGAAGACGCTCCCACAGAAGGAGAACCTTCTCTGATGTTGAGTACCCGGAGCTCACTGCGAATATGACAAGCAGGAGCAAGGGAAAACAACCTGCAGTCAGCTCAGATGAGTCTGACTCTGAACTGGAAGGGGTGTATCAACACACTCGCACCCGGACTGGGGCCATTCCCCCAATTGACTATAATGCCTTAGCCCATGGCATTAAAGTGAATGATTCTCACTCCGCCGTAGCGGAATCGAGGGCTTCAAACTCTTCCGTCGAGAAGGAGACCTCCACCTACATGACAGGCACTCATGAGGAGACGGCTATACGTTTAGAACAGATCCAGAAGGCACAAATGGATATGATTCTTTCTCAGCAGGAATCTATCAACTCCCTCAAGCAGGCGATTGCACAGCTGCTCGAAGACAGGAGGAGGTCTCCTCCTAAAAAGTCAAAAGGCAAAGGGAGAAAGGGAGAAAGTTCATCTTCCGAACCTTCTGAGAAGACGCGGCGATCTACTTCCAGCTCGTCCAAGTCCTCGTCGCAAGTAAAGGGCGACCAAGACCCGGGGAAGGCTCATGCTAAAAGAATGAGTCAACTGGAGCGACGCCTCGAGGCCCTTGCCAATCGCAAAGACTTCCAAGAAGTAGGAGTGGTCCGACCCTATCCGGCTGAGTGGCACTTAGTTCCATACCCTCCTAAGTTCAAGGCTCCAACCCTCCAAGCATTCGACGGGAAGGGGTCACCCAACCAGCACATCTACTACTTCAAATCCCAAACCGAGAATGTAGTAGACAACGATGCTATCCTGGCGCGTCTGTTCATCGGCACCCTGAAAGGGTTGGCCTTTGAATGGTTCATGAAGCTCCCAGAAGGTTCTATCAAGAACTGGGGCGATTTGGAGAAGCTGTTCTTAACACGCTTCTTCGAAGATGACTCGGAAGTCACGATGCCCACCCTTTTGGCTACTAAACAGCGAAAGGGAGAGTCCGTTAAGTCTTTCGTGGAAAGGTTTCGGAACGTGGCACTCCGGTGTTCAAGCGGTATGACCCAGGCCACCCTGGTGGAAACATGCCGCCACAATCTCCAAACCTCACTCCTTGCTTAAATAGGAGTTGCTGAAAGCCGCACCTGGAAGCAATTAGTCCAATAAGGTGAACAGGCTGAGGAGATTGTCGCCCGCGTCAGAGCGGAGGAAGGTAAGCCTAGGCCGGTAGCCAACATCGTCCCCGTCGCCAAGAAGAACGGGAAGATCCGGATCTGCATCGACTTCCGCGATCTAAACGAGGCCTGCCCCAAGGACGAATTCCCATTGCCGATCACAGATGTCATGATTGACAATACTTGTGGATTCGAACGAATGTCCTTCATGGACGGATTCTCAGGATACAATCAAATCAAAATGTATCCTGATGACGAAAATCATACCTCCTTCAGGACACCTCTAGGGGTATATTGCTACACCGTCATGCCCTTCGGACTGAAAAATGCAGGGGCAACATACCAAAGGGCCATGAACGCCATTTTCCATCAGCAAATATGCAAAACGGTGGAATGTTATGTTGATGACATCGCGGTAAAAAGCCGCACTAAAGGTGATCACATAGCGGACCTGAAGGTGGTCTTCGACATCATGCGGGCTCATCAATTGAAGATGAATCCCACAAAGTCCTTCCTGGGGGTGGCCAGTGGCAAATTCTTAGGATTTGTTGTAACATCCACCGGAATTCACTTGGACCCGGAAAAGGTTCGCGCTATCCAGGAGATGCAACCCCCGAGAAATCTCAAAGAACTCAGGGGATTGCAGGGACGATTGGCGTACATCCGCAGGTTTATCTCAAACCTCTCCGGAAGATGCCAACCCTTCGCTAAGTTAATGAAGAAGGGTGTCTCATTCATTTGGGATGACGCTTGCCAACAAGCGTTCGAGGAAATCAAGCAATACCTCACCCAACCACCAGTCCTTGCAGCTCCGGTATCCGGAAAGCCTTTCCTGGTGTACGTCCGGGCAATGGATCATTCTTTGGGAGCTCTATTAGCTCAGAATGATGATCACGGACGTGAGCAAGCAATCTACTATCTGAGTAGAACAATGATCGGAGCCGAACATCGGTATAACCCGATCGAGAAGGAATGTTTGGCATTAGTGTTCGCTATTCAGAAAATGCGGCACTATCTGGTAGGCCAAACTATAAACGTCATATCAAAAGTCAACCCCCTGAGGTTACTTATGACTAAACCTTCATCATTAAACGGCCGGCTGGCAAAATGGGCCATATTGCTCTCCCAATATGAGATGCACTTTTTACCACAAAAGGCCATTAAGGGACAAGTAGTGGCGGATTTCCTAGCTGAGCACCCGGATCCGAGGGCAGCCAAAGTCTACGAGGATCTCCCAGATGAAGTTGCTGAAGTCTGCCTGACTCAGACATCATTCGAAAGTCAAGTATGGCAACTTTTCTTCGACGGTGCATCAAGGACAAGCCCAAAGGGACACGTAGTAGCGGGGGTAGGAGTAGTACTCGTATCCCCAAAAAATTATGTGATTCCCCGAGCTGTCTCATTAACTGAGCCTTGTTCCAACAATGTGACGGAGTACAACGCTCTTTTGATTGGGATGCAATTCGCCGATGAGATTGGCGTTAAAAATCTCGAGGCATACGGCGACTCTAAACTCATCGTCAGCCAAGTTCGCGGGGAGTACGAAGTCAGACATGAGGACCTAGTACCCTACCACAACGCAACTATCCGCATGGCCGAGGGGTTTACAAGCTTCTACATCGACCATGTACCGTGCAGGCAAAATGCGCACGCGGATGCACTCGCATCCCTCGCAGCCTCCTTAGCTCTTCCAGCTGGAGCAATGGAGAAGATATTCATCTACAACCACGACCTGTATTGCCCGAGAAATGCTCTCGAGGGCTATCAGGAGTCAAAGGGAGATTGTCAAGGCAAAGAAGCACTGGAATTGTCAACCGGTCCAGAGCTTAAAGACTGGCGATTCCCCTACATTGATTTCGTCTTATACGACATTCTGCCTGAAGACACCAAAGAGGCGGCTGCCATTCGAAGGAAAGCCCCCAAATTCTATTATAATGCGATTACGCGAACATTGTATCGTCGATCGCATGACGGGATCTTGCTCCGGTGCCTCTCACCAAAAGAAGCCCAAGAGGTATTGAGAGAAGCCCACGACGGTATGTGTGGAGCCCATCAACCTGGCCCAAAACTGGCACATCGACTCCAAAGATTGGGTTACTATTGGCCCAAGATGGTTGCCGACGCCGTCACCTATGCTAAAAGATGCCACGCTTGTCAAGTGCATGGGGATTTCATCCATCAAGCACCAGGGTATCTCCACTCTACAACCTCTACCTGGCCATTTGAAATGTGGGGGATGGATGTGGTTGGCCCTATCAGCCCACCATCATCAAAAGGACATCGGTTCATTTTGACAATAACCGATTATTTCTCTAAGTGGGCTGAGGCCATTCCTTTGAAGGAGGTCAAATCGTCGAACGTAATCAAGTTCGTGAAACATCACGTTATTTACCGTTTCGGTGTACCTCGGCGAATTGTCCATGACAATGGACCTCAGTTCATCAGCCAGGCTTTCCAGAGATTCTGCGCTAAGTTCAGAATCCAGAGTGTGTCCTCAACGGCATACTATCCTGCCGGTAACAGCCTCGCAGAAGCTTTCAACAAGACCATTGGTAAGCTTCTCAAAAAGTTCGTCTCGAAAAGTCAACGGGACTGGGACGACAAACTAGGTGAATGCTTATGGGCCTATCGCACAACTATGCGAACCCCAACTAAAGCTACGCCATTTTCTTTGGTATACGGGTGTGAAGCCGTGCTCCCACTGGAAATCCAAATTCCATCTCTATGCGTCGCCTTGACAGCGGGGATGACAACAGAGGAGAAGCATCGATAGCGACTCCAGGAACTGGAGGCCTTAGATGATAAACGTCTGCAGGCCCAACAACAAATCGAGCTCTACCAAGCTCGTATTACCAGAGCCTTCAACAAGAAAGTTAAAATGCGAACTTTCAAGAAAGGCGATCTTGTCTTAGCCGTCAGAAGACCCATGGTAATGACGCACAAGACAAAAGGAAAATTCCAACCCAAATGGGAAGGACCATTTGTAGTAGAGTCAGTCTACTCAAATAGGTCATATCGCCTCATAACCTCAAATGGCGATACACTCATGATGCCGATCAATGGCAGGTTCCTAAAGAAATACTATCCTTAGATGGTATTCTTCCACTGATCAAGTTAAAAGTACACCTCTGATCAAAGTAAGAAGAATTTCTTCATTATAACATCCGACGCCCCCGACGGCTAAGGATAGAGGAAAATGTTGGCTTCTAAGCCCAACATAAGTCTTCGACAACTCATCATGCTGAGGGGAATAGCATGGCTAGCCCAACTCAAACGGTAGTTGGTAAAGGCACCTCAAATCCGTTGATAGCTGAGGGTTTGCTAAAAATCCTAAGTGGACTTGGCTCCACTCTTTCCTCCAAAATCCCTTACCAATTCTCATCCACAGAATGGTAGGTTTACAAAATACAACCATTACTAAGTTAACACTATACCTCTGGTAATGGAAACTTTTCAATATTCCTTGTCGAGTACAATTTTGTTTGTCAACTCTACACGGAGTATCAAACTTTCAAATTTGCCAAGTTAACATTATACCTCTGGCACTTCAAATTTTCACTTGTCAATTCTCACCAATAGAATGACAGGTCCTCAAATTGCTCTTATCATGAGTCAATCTTTGTCAAGTTAATACTACACCTCTGACAAATTACTGTTAAAGTTTAACACCACACCTCTAAACAGTAATCAGGTTTCTGTCAGGTTTAATATTACACCTCTGACAGTCACTTTTCTTCAGACTTCCATATCGAAGCTGAAATGGATGATGCTAAGTTAACATTACACCTCTAGCATCAAGTCATTGCTAAGTTAAACAATACACCTATGGCCATGACTTTCCCTCGGACTTCCTTATACAAGCCGAAATGACCAATGCCAAGTTCAACATTACACCTCTAGCATTACCCTCACTGTCAAGTTAAACATTACACGTATGACAGTCACACTTCTGAGTTAAGTTAATATCACACCTCTGACTCACATCCTTGTCAAGTTAACATTACACTTCTAACAAGACCACTTTCAACCCGTTAAGTTAATATCGCACCTCTAACGGTAACAAACTTTCCTAGATTCCCCACGAGTCTAGTCTCACTTGTTATTCTCTTCAACAGAATAACAAGTCTACCTAAAAACATTGTTAGGTTAATACTACACCATCAACAGTGTTTCCATCAAATCCCCAGCTGAGCTCAATCAAGTTAATCCCAAACACTTGATAAAAGTTCACCCTCCCTAGGGGTACCAATTCTACTTGTCACTTTCTCTTATAAAGTGGCAGGTCCACCAAAAATTATTTCATCTCTGTCAAGTTAATATTACACCTCTGACAGTATTGTGAGAGTTCCTGAAATAGGATCTTTCCCTACAAAGTTTGACTTATTAAGATTATCATCATAATTTTGACAAAGTCAAAGATTCTTTGCTTCTATGAGTCTAACTGAAGACAAAAAGTTCAAGACAATGAAAGAGGCAAAAAGAAAAGTGTCACTTTTATTTATATCCAGGCATACGAAAGTGATACAAAACGCTCTCTTATACAATAAGATTGAGTGTTACAATTAAGGAGTACAAAGAAGTCCCTCTCTCTCTCTCTCAGAGGCCGTACTCACTCCTTGAAGCCGCATCTAATTCCAAGTGCACGATGTCTGAAGAAGTGCCAAACTGTGGCGACAATTGGAGCCGGTTGCACTATGGTGCATGACGTAAACATCGGAAGAGCCCTAGCTGACTAAGCTAAGAGCAATAGTGTTCTTGAGGTCTGGTGGCAGCAGAAAGCCATGCAACCCTTCATTCATGAGCATCTCTTTCGCCAGAAGGCCATCCAACGAACATGGAGTGTCCTTGATGTCACTTCTAGAGTGGGAGAGGAAGAGGATCCTATCTGCCACTGTATCCACCGTAACCTCCTCGCCGCCATACTTACCCTGACCATCCCTTGCCAGCAGGCATGACTGGTGCAGTGGATCTGAAGAGACCTTGGCGAGGGTTAAGTCCTCGTCAGGGACATAATATATTCCCTTGTAGACGACGAGGACCATAATATATTCCATTGTAGATGAACATCGAACAAGTTCGCCGACCGGAATATTCTTCCAGGGGCCCAGCGAACCTGAAAAAGGACAATCAAGCCTACCTACAAGGAATAAACAAGGGGGTTAGAAAATCTGGAACTTAGTATACTTCAACAAAGAAAACTAAGTGACAGACGCGGCTATTGTCGAAGACTTCAGACGCGGGAATGAGCCCGCGCAGTGAGTCAAAATACCGCGTCAACAGAAGCAGACGCGAATCAAAACTGTGCCACACACAGGATTCAAACGCGGTCTCATTTTGTGCCCGTGCCGAAAACATAAGGCGCGAAAGGACTCAGACGCCGAAAATTGCCATCTCCCTGTCGAGGGAACAGGGGTTGCAAAATTTGGGTCTGAAACCTTCAGCCCGAGTTGGAACTCATCCAAATCAGTGGCCTTAAAACGCGAGCTTCATGAGCAAAGTCAGCGCCAAGTGCCAAAGACTTCTGTACTAGCATCCAGGGAAGTTTAAGTCGGCGGCGCAAATTCCAGAAGGAATGCACCAACTCAGACTTCATGAGGAAATCCAGATGATGATGATGCCAAAGTGCAAACTTGGGTGGACTAGAAACATCACGGCAAGTCGGGACGGCATACCAGCAGAGGCCTCTGTCAAGAGTTTAACTCTCTGCATCAGAATATGGACATGAAAGATGATGAGAGACACTTTGTCCTGAAGAGACCAAACAGAAGCATGAAAGCTCTGGGTCATCTTCTTCCCCAGAGTCGTCTTCATCCATGAAGACAGTACCCCTGTTAGAAACTCTGAAGAAGGCGGAAGTTCTCAGAGCAATCGTTCTCTTAAAAGGTAAAATAGTCTAAGATTGGGACTGCTAAAGAAGGCGAGCCCCTATTTATAGGCCGCTCCTGGTAACCGTCATTAATGGTTCATCAATTGGAACCGTCGGCCTTAATGACCGCACGATTGTCAAAGTCCAATGGGAAGCTGACGCGTGGAGGGTCGCTTCGAGAAACGTTGAAGACGCTGGTCTACAACCGCCAGCGCCGGTTTTACATTAAAGGGTATTAACGCCCAAGTCCAATGAAGAACCGACGCGTGGAACAGATCAATTTTAATGTATCGCGAAGATCGCGCACCATGGCTCTGCAGCGAGTCATCGCTTGACACGTGGAACAGATCATTTAATGTACCGGGAAGTCCGCGCGTCAAAAGGTGATGTCCCGTCGGTTCCCCAGGCCAACTGGCAGTGCAATCATGACATGGCACAGATTTGCACCCGACGGCCGCGCCTCTTCGATGGACATGCCCCGTCATCACCGCCATAAATGCATTCAAAAAGTCGCGTCTCTCTAAGAAGTTCGCGTCTTTCCAGCCCGACTGAACATCGCGTCTGCTTTATGGAAGATCAGTCGCATTTTTCATTTGCCAAAAGACGCACCCCATGAAAGTCGCGTCTGTAAAGCAGTACTATCTATGCTCTTCAAAAAGAACTGGCGCTCAGTCCTTACTTCTGCAAATCAGTTTCAACAGTACACTAGCACAAACAGACGATCGTCCACTCCTGGCTTAAAGCGCGTCCATGACAGACTAAAAGCAATCAGGGAGGTTTAGACTGTGTATCTAGACACTCAACACAATCAACTCTGGTGGCCTCAAAGAGTTCAACAGTACACTCACGAAGACCAACTCTAGATAAGATCAAACCCGGAGCATTAACAGTCCAGTCATAAAGGCGAATTCAGCTAGAGCCCAAAGTATTTCGAAATCTGTCCCAGTTAACTGTGGAATATCGAAAACTTTGGAGGGGGTTCTGTAGGCTGTCTAAAAATCACTAAAAGACAAGCCATTAAAAAGCAGAGTTTCAAGTTCTAGATGCGTGGGCTCGACACCCGCGTCTCAACATCAAGGCGCGTGGGCTCGACACCCGCGTCTCAACATCAAGGCGCGTGGGCTCGACACCCGCGTTTCAACCTCAAGGCGCGTGGGCTCGACACCCGCGTCTCAACATCAAGGCGCATGGGCTCGACACCCGCGTCTCGGTTATAACCGCCCTGGTTATGGGGCCAGTCGCCGCCCACATAGCGGGGAGGTCAGCCCCTCGTTGTGGAGCGTTTTTAGGGGGCACGTTCACCCTGGAACCCCTATAAATAGCCCCGTCGCTATTGAAGAAGGGGTCGGATTTTCTTTAGTTAGACGACAACAAGACAGAGATAGGAGAAAGAGAGCTAAACTCTTCAACAAGCTCGCTGCGTACGAGTTGTCCTTTGCCTACCTTCTCTTTGAGAGTTTTGGTAGACAAGAGCTGTGTTACTCCTTCTACCAACCAAAGAGAAGATCCCTGACGATCCCGACGGTCATCCGGTCAACGGAGAACAAGATTCACTCTCCACCGCCACAAGAAGAACCCAGCATTAAACAAAGGGAGGATTCAAGACTCAACATCCTCCCTCCCTTGTAACTGGAAGGGAAACAGTTTTGTTGTAATTTTTCATCTGATTCAAGGAAATTTTACAGCACCTCTTTCCTTTTTTTCCGGCGCGTACAGTAAACAATTCAAAAGTATTCCTATACTAAATGTTATGCACATGTATCTTTGCTCAACACTCTTCAACAGTAATGTAAAATGTAAACGAATTAGATACTTGCCTAAATGCAAAGTCTAAATCATTTTTAGCATTTACAAACAATCACTTTACTGTTGAATTAAATACAGTGTGCGAATAAATTAATAAGAATATCTAATACATACAGAAGCTATATTTTGCAGTGTTAAAGCACCTGTGAAAAGATCAATTAGTAGTCCACCACAAATGCCGCGAATACATGACTTTTGCCACCAAAGAAAGAGCTCTCAGTCAGGAGTTTTGAGAGAGAAGCTCTCACAGGCCGAAAATCCCCCTCCATGGTGGAATCTAGACCTGTCTCCTCCACAGATTGCTTGCCCACTTTCTCTTGGTCTTCTTTTCTTCTTCTTGATTTGTTCTTGGCTGTGGATTCAGTGTTCCCATCCCTTTTTAGGGCTGGTGGGAAAGGCAGCAGTTTTCCTTCCTTGGTGTTCTTCGGTTGAGTCTATGGGACCATCAACGAGATCTAGGTCGGGCGTCCCTAGGGAGCTTGATGGGGGATTGAAGGATGGGGGATCCAAGGGGGATGCTTCGGATCCTGTTCAGCCTCGGTTGATGAAGGAGGATTTGTCTGTAGGGGTGCGGCAGCAGGGCACAGAGCAGCATTTGAGGCGGCTAGGTTCTGGTGGTGTGCAGGGGGTTAGTTCTTCTGATTTTGCTTCCAGTGACTCTGATGAGGCTAGTGGAGATGGGGGGCTGGTAGACAGGGGGAAGTTGGTTTCCAATGTTGTGCAGCCTGTGGGTGCCACGGTGGCAGACCAAGTGTTTGGTGAATTGCCTGAGTCTGGACCGGCTCCTCCTGTTGTTAATCAGGGTGCTGCGCCTTCTGGTAGGGTGATTGAGAGGGCTGTTGGAGATGTTCCTAAGGCCCCTTGGGTGAACTTATTCAAGGATAATCGTAATTTGGGTAGAGGGATCAAGCTGGATGAGGTGAATGTGGAGGGTGACCTAGTGATGCTTGAAGAGGAGGACGTGGATGTGGTTGAGGAGTCCTTGGGTTATTGCTTGGTAGGCCATTTTGCTGGAAAGTTTCCTGGCTTGGCGGCTGTCCGAAGTATTAGGGAGGGATGGAAGGTGAAATGCACTTATTGGCCCCATAGGACGGGGTGGATTGTCTTCAAATTCCAATCGGAGGAGGATAGACTTGATGTTTTGAATGGTGGACCGTACTTCGCGTATGGTAGAAGCCTATTGCTAAAACTTATGCCGAGGTGCTTCAGGTTTGGAGGTGAGGATTTTGCTACTGTTCCGGTTTGGATACAATTGCCGGACCTGCCTCTTGATTGCTGGAATGAACGGGCTCTCAGCAAGATTGTGTCCAGGGTAGGGAAACCCATATCTACGGATAAAATGACCCGGACTAAGGAGAGACTCTCCTTTGCGAGAGTTATGGTGGAGGTGGATGCGTCGAAGGAGCTTGTTACGGGGGTGGATATGAGGCTACCGACGGGAGAGGTTTACCATCAATGGTGGTGTTTGAGTATTATCCTAAATACTGCAAGAAGTGTAAGATCTTTGGTCACGTGGAAGGGGATTGCAAGAAGGAGTCGGAGGGGAGAAAATTCGCAGCTTATGTGCCTAATAGGAAGTTACAATCTGTTGGGGTCAAAGGGGGTACTGGAGTGCAAGCTGGAAACTCAAAAATTGTGGTGGATCAGCCTGCGATGTCTAGGGATCTCACGGCTGATTATGGACAGACTCCCCCCTCTGGCCAGGTGACAGGGTACTCCAAGGATTCTGTACATCCGGCTGTGGCCCAGGTGCAGGGTTGTGCTGTGGATTCGGTGGCGCCTCGGTCTGCCCCCTGCTGTGCAGTGGATATGGCTGCCACACCTATACAGGGGACCACACAGGTTTCCAAGGGGAAACTCAAGAAGCCTGCTGGACAGCAGGGTGCTGTTGCTGTCCAGCGCAAGTTGGGGAGGAGAGGCCTTCTCGGCAGCATGCTGAGGTGGGTCTGTCCGGCCAGGGAGCCCTCCCGCTCACTTCTTCGGGCAGGGGCAAGGAGGCGGTAGGGGGTTACAAGCGTGCATCTGGATCTGGTGGAGGTATATCTCAGAAACCTTGCCAGAATGTTTCCGTGGTGCAAGGGTTAAAGGCTGTAGCTGCAGAGAGTGTCTCTCGGAGTTGGGCGGAGGACTGTGAGGTGGAGGATGAGGCTAATAGAAATCTTGTTCGGCCTGCCAGCAGTACCTATGTTTCTAAGGTGAAAGCGAAGGGGAAAGCCCTTCATTCTATCAAATGAAGTTAGCATTCTGGAATATCAGGGGGTTTCACCTACCCCTGAAGCAAAAGGGGTTGAGGACCTAGTTAAAAAGAGGGATATTGGCATCGTGGCGGTATTGGAGACTAAGCTATCTAAGAATGGGTTGGATGTTTTTATGTGTAGGAGGTTTAGGGGTTGGAAGCAGGTTAACAATTTTGAGACTCATGTTGGTGGCAGAATTTTGATCCTCTTTGATCCGATAAGGATTCAGCTGGAAACTTTGGAGATACACCCACAGGTTATTCACTGTAGGGTGACATGTAGGGTTTCTTCTGTATCGTTCCTCCTTAGTCTTGTCTATGGCTTTCATACAATTGGGTCGAGGAGGGGCCTATGGGAGAATCTGAAGGACTGGGGGGTTTCCCTTGCTGAGCCCTGGGTTCTCATGGGGGACTTCAATAGCATCTTGAGGCAGGAGGAGAGGGTAGGGGGTGCTCCGGTGACACACTACCATACTGGAGATTTTGCAGATTGCTGTGATAGCCTGGGCCTTTCTGATCTTCAGTACACGGGCTGTCACATGACATGGACTAATGGGACTGTGTGGTCTAAGTTGGACAGGGTGTTGGGTAATGTTCCGTGGTTCCACAGGGCTTTGTTCACTCATGTGGACTTCTTGCCTACGGGTTGCCTCTCCGACCATTCCCCGTGTGTGGTCTCTCTTCTTGAGCGGCCGGGGACGGTGAACAAGCCATTTAGGTTCTGGAACTTTTTGGTGAGACATGTAAACTTCAAGGACACTGTTCGAAATATTTGGTATCAGGAGGTGATGGGGTCTCTGCAGTTTGGATTTTGTAGGAAACTGAAGCTTCTCAAGCATCCATTGAAACTTTTAAATGAGAGGAACTTCGGACACATTGCATCACGAGCTGATAGGGCAAGAATGTTGCTTAATCAAGCTCAGGTTCTACTCCAATCTTCTTTTGATGACCCTGATCTGCGTCTCAGGGTTATGGAATTGCGCAGGAATGCGTTGGCGTTATCTAGGGCGGAACTGGACTATTTTTACTAGCTTGCCAAATGTAACTATGTGGCTAAAGCTGACAGATGTACCAAGTTATTCACTCCATTGTGAAGAGGAACAAGAGAAGGGGATTTAAAGCGGCAATCTCCAAGGAAGATGGTACTTTAACCAGTTCGTCGGAGGAGGTGGCACAGGAATTTGTCAGGTACTATGAAGGGCTTCTTGGAACACAGTCTCAGGTATTGCATGTTGATCGGGAGGTGCTTCTGAATGGGAGAGGGATTTCCAATCAACAAGCTGAGTCACTTGTCAGTGAGGTTACTTCGGAGGAGATTAAGGAGGCACTGTTTAGTATTGGCAATGACAAGGCCCGGGACCGGACGGATATGGTGCGTTCTTTTTCAAGAGTGCGTGGGATATTATTGGTGGTGATCTATGCGATGCTGTCAAGGAGTTCTTCTTTTCGGGATCCCTCCTGAAGCAGATTAATCACACGTTGATTGTCCTTGTGCCTAAATCTGCCCATGCCCATTCTGTGGGAGATTTTCGGCCGGTGGCCTGTTGCAATGTAATCTACAAGGTTATTTCTAAGATTCTGGCTGCAAGGCTGGGGAAGGTCCTTGGTGGAATTATTGATCCTTCGCAGTCTGCTTTTGTGGAGGGTCGGAGCATGATTGAGAATATTCACTTGGTACAAGAATCGTTGAGAAAGTATAACCGGAAGAGGGTGTCGCCACGTTGCTTGATCAAAGTTGATCTCAGGAAAGCGTATGACTCGGTCTCTTGGGACTTCCTGTCTGATATGTTGGAGGGGCTTATGTTTCCGGACCGTTTCGTTCGATGGGTTATGGAGTGTGTATCTTCTACATCTTATTCAGTTGGGTTGAATGGAGGTGTCCATGGGTTCTTCAAAGGTAAGAAGGGGCTGAGACAAGGTGATCCTCTATCTCCTTTCCTATTTATCATTTGCATTGAGTATCTTTCGAGGAGTCTTCGGCTGAGGACTTCCAGTTTTGACTTCAATTATCATCCGAGGTGTGGACATATTGGGTTATCGCATCTAGCTTTTGCTGATGACCTAATGCTTATGGCTAGGGGGGATCTTACCTCGGTTCGGATCATTATGGATACTCTTTCTGATTTTGGGTCCAGGTCTGGCTTGGCTGCAAATTGTCTTAAGTCTAGTCTCTTCACAGCGGGAGTCTTTGGGGAGGAGCTTAATTGTATACGACATGTGACTGGTATCCCTCATGGGGTGATGCCTTTCCGCTATCTTGGGGTCCCGTTGGCTGCTCAGAGGCTTCAGGTGGATCATTTTACCCCGTTCACGGATAAGATTACTTTGTACATCAACTCTTGGACGGCTTCTTGTCTTTCTTTTGCTGGTAGAGCGGAGCTTATTACTTCAGTTTTACAGGGGGTGGAATGCTTCTGGCTATCTATTTTTCCGATTCCGAGTGCAATCATTGATAGAGTGACAAGGCTGTGTAGAAATTTCTTATGGCATAAGCGACATCATCCGGTTTCTTGGAAGAGCATGTGCTTGCCAAAAGCTGAAGGAGGGCTGGGATTCAGAGACCTGAAAACATGGAATGACTCACTACTTGCCAAATGTTTTTGGAACATTCATAAGAAGAAGGACTCTTTGTGGGTGCGGTGGGTACATCATATATATCTTAATAGGGATATTTCACCTTGGGTGTGGAACTGTGTAAGAGATGACTCGCCTTTGCTCAAGAGGCTTATTGCGATTCGAGATAGAATTTGTCGGATTGAGGGCTCAATTGAGGCGGCGAAAAGGAGACTTTCTGCTTGGGAGGATGGGGACAAGTTGTGTGTCTCGCGAGGGTATGACTACTTCTGAGATAAAGGACCCAAACTCCTTTGGCCGGGAAAGGTATGGAACTCTTTTGTTGCACCGAAGCATTCATTCACCTTGTGGCTTGCAGTGAGAAAGAGATTGCCTACAAAGGACAGATTGTTGTTCCTGCAGATGGAGGAGTCCTGTGTCCTCTGTGGGGGTTTTAGGGAATCTGTGCCACATCTGTTCTTTTCATGCGCCTTCTCTAATTTTATTTGGGCACATATTAGGGAGTGGTTGGGTATATCTCGGGCGATGTCGACTATTGATAGTGCTCTGAAATGGATTAGAAAGGAGTCCAGAGGGACGGGTCGCAATGCTAAAGCTAGATGCATGGCCCTAGCGTGTACGGTTTACCATATCTGGAGTGCTCGCAATCGGAAGATCTTTGAAGGACAAGTACTGGAGGTGGAGGTGATAATCTTTAAGATTAAACTGCATGTGTATAAGACTTTATACTCCTTGTACCCACATTCTGATGTGGATTTTTGAACCCTGGTTTGGTCTACCTGTTTTGACCTGTTTTCTTTTGAGATTGCTCATTGTATAGAATAGGGAGCATACACAGATACACCTGCGCATCTGGAGGGTAGATTCTGCTGCATTTGGCTGCCAAAACGGCGGTCTGTTGGGGTTGTTTTCTGCCTGAAATGGTTTGCGCGGCTTGAAATGGTTGCTTGGATTGATGGTGGGTGGGGGAAGGGGTGTGGATGGGAGAATAGGAGATTGGGCTGCCTGTTCTGGCAGAACTGGGCAGCAGCTTGCTGCCCGGTTCTTACCAGAACGGCAGAGATTGGGCTGTTTCTGGTATGCCAGAACTGGCCTTTCTGGTGCAGTTCTGGCTGCCAGAACTGGCATGTTCTGGCAGTTCTTGCCTCCCTTTGAGAGCATTGTGCGGCCATGTTTTGGTAGCATTTACTGCTATAGGTTGGGTGCTATGGGCATACCTTCTGTAACTCAGTTTATGTAGTTTTGGTCACTCTGTTGGGCAAGTGTATGTAAATACTTTTTGAATATATAAAATTTACAGTCTCAAAAAAAAAAAATACATGAATTTTGCCGCGTTTGCGCGGTACAATTTTGGGCTCTAATGCTCTACCTTCTTGGGCAGAGGCACAGAGTAGCAATATGTCAACTGTAGCTCTTCGATTCCTAAATTCAACCCTTGCACACAAAACAAAGAAGAAAAGGTTAAATTATTTAAGTAAATTAAAAAGAAAATGAAAACTTACCGTCCCTCCTCGGCAATGATGCCAAAATTTGATTGAGTTTTAAACCTGCACACAGAAAATGATAGTTTAGAAATTAAGATTGAAACGTGCAAGGTACTCAATAATACTGCTATAGTAAGTGGCTATGTGGGTCGTGCTCCACAAGGAGGGACTAGCGA
The DNA here is from genome assembly GCA_038442645.1 of Agave tequilana. Lineage (NCBI taxonomy): Eukaryota > Viridiplantae > Streptophyta > Magnoliopsida > Asparagales > Asparagaceae > Agave > Agave tequilana. Next base: position 38,730 of record JAVJIF010011842.1, on the reverse strand, counting down.
TGGAAGCTTTTAAGTAAGTTCATTTTTAAAGTTACTTAAAATGATTAAAGTTTGTCTCTTGTTCTTTAAAATAAAAGAAAAATAAGTTATATTAAATTGTGAAAGAGTAGATAGAGAAAATAAAAAATAAATTTATACAAAGAAACTAAAAAAGTGAATAGAGTTCAGAGTTGATGGTGATCTAAACTAAAGATTAAAAGAAAGGAAGAAAACTAAAGAACTTACCTACCCTTCCAGTTGATGACTTACCTAGAATCCTTATCAATGGTGTACCTTTACTTGAAAGCGAGCGAAGCATGATAGATGAGATCTTCCCTATTCCCAATCTATACTACTAGATGAAGGTGCAAGCTATATTACCATAGAAATGGTAGGTCATCAACGACACTTACAAGGGCGAGGTGTTCGGAAGGATTAATTGTATTGAGAAAGGGTACAAAGTAAACCGTTGATGTCTGTGTACCGATGATCAAAAACTCTGAATGTATATGTAGGTTTACTTTACTCCTTCCGAATCACCGTTCGTAGCATAAGCTAGGACGGGTCGTATCCGCAGGGAGGGTTAGCAATAGAAGCATTCAAGGTTTTTATATTGAAATTTTCGTGAAGAAAAACTAAGGTTCTTCTTTGTTTTAAGAAATGAAAAACAAAACGATGTGGAAAGTGAGTGGAAACTCTTGGGGGTTTTGTAAAGGAAAGGAAGAAACGAAAATAAAGATGGAAGGAAAACGGAGATATTTGAAAAGAGAGAGTTTTCAGAAGAGAGGTTTTTTAAGTATGATAGAAAGAAAAGCCATGACTAACTAACATTCTAATTTACTAACTTACTACTCTCGTTGGGTGATGCATGCCTCATATTGATTCATCGGCAATGGTATGTCTTGCTTTGCCAAGTCCTTGTATTGTCCCATGTCGAGGGTGTTTCTCATCTAGGCTAGTTGCCTCTTTGAATCATTGGCTCCCTAAATAGATTTACAACAATGAAACAAGGATAGTCACTCTTAAGGATGCTAAGAAAACATGCAAGATTCATTAGTCCATCAAAGCTATAATAAAGCGAGCATGAAATAAGAAACTTGTAATGTAGTCATTAGCATAGTGAAGTGCTCCATCTTCATGTTTCATCAAGGCACTTGTTCTAAAGACAAGGCTCTAAGTGAGGCTCACATGAATCATATGGAGGGAGAACATAGCATTTGCAAAGAATAAAAAGTAACTCATCTTCATTGGGGATAAGATAGACTTGTAATTTGCAAGACTAAAAAGAATAAAGCATCCAATGAATCATATAAGTTAGCAATCACCCAAGAGTTAGTAGTTAGTAAAATTAAAAGTTAGTTAGTCATGGTAATGAATTAGCTAGACATGGGAATCAAGAACAAGCAACAGTTCATTGTAGAAATTAAATACAAGAAAGTAAAAGCTTAAAGAAAATAATGCAATAGAACAAGAAAAGATTGGAAGATTGAAAGCTTGATCCTTGTATTGCGTTGTCACCGTCTCCAATTACAAAGATTGCTCACTCTCACTCTCTCTTTTCTGGATTCTAGAAGGAGAAAAAGAAAATTACATAAGAGACTAAAAGAAAACGTAGAGAAACCCTAACAATTTCCTATAAACATTGCTCTTTTCTCCTCCCTAATTACAGAGGCCCTAGGGGTCTATTTATAGTCTTCATGAGAAGAGGCCATCCCACCTCAGCCTTCGGATCAAACGCTGAAGTAACGGCCAGAAGATTATTGCGGTTCCGCGGCTTGTGCCGCGTTTCCGCGGCCGTTTCTTGGCCGGTGCGCTAGCGGATTTTTGTGCCTTTCTGTTGTATCTCGTATCCCCTGCTGGATCTTCTAGAAACTGAGAATACGCTTTCGATCTGTTCAGACCTGGGCTTCTTCTTGTGGGCTTCTAAATTACTCTTTAATTCCTCAAAAATCATAATAGTTAGGCCTCCTTCTCCATTAAACATTGGACCTGAAAAAAGAGAGAAAAAAGCAATAAAAATCTAATATTTATTCAGATAAAGCATAGCATGGTGGTAGAAAATGATGCATAAATGAACTCCAATCACATCCCCATATTTAGCTTTTGCTCGTCCCTGAGCAAAATAAGCAAAGAGAAAAATCCTAACTAAATTATTACACCACTTTTGTAGGTGACACGATTGCACTGAGCTCGTGCAACAAGCCTTTAAACCTCTAGGTTACCCTAGAGGAGGAGTGTTGTCTATTGAGGGTTTTCAGCGGATTACACCCACAAAATCCCAAAGAAAAAGAAAATGTCAGTGAAAAAGAGAAACATTTTATCATGATCCATTTTCTTCAAGAATTTCGGTGATCTATCGGTTCGGGTTATTCTAAACTTTTCCTTCTTTTTATAAGTTTCCATTTGAAATCTTGTTTTCAACTTAGGTTAAGTTTTTAAGAATACAGAGAAAACTAGATTTTGTATCAGGCCTAACACATATACATAAGTATGAGGGATTTTTCTTAGACTTTAGTTCATTTGTTCACACATATATATATATATATATATATTTTTATATATTTTATCTTTTTTTATATTATATATTTACATTTTCTTAGCTTCATTAGGCTTTCTAATTTACCCGTGTAGCGAGCCTTTTACCGATGACTCCCAGACCAGATGGTCTTAGGGCACCAGATGAAGATACATCCCTAAGGTTCAAGGTCTTGAGTAAACTAGGCCACGAATGCTAAGGACTCAACCACTTTTAGGCGTGACTGGTCATGCTTCTTAAGGCATAACTGTTGGCCCAGAGGCCTTCCACTCTAGTTTTGATGATGATTAACTCATGTAGTTATGTTTACTAATAATCTTGTGATGTTTAGTTTCAGATATTTAACCAAGATATTAGTAGGTCAGCTTCAACAAAGGTGTTTTGGAGCTTCTTACATGGTGATTCAAGAGAACGAGTGACAAAGTTCATACCTAGCACTCGTTGGAGTCAAGCTCGGTGGATCACGGTTTGGATCGAGTCGACTTGGAGACGGCGCTCTACAAGAAGACTTCGGTACATAGTTTAGTTTATGTTTTAGATCCATTTGTTAAAGACTAGATAGTGTGATATGCTCAAGTTCACAGCACACACACTTGTTTAAGTTTTCATGTTTATTGGTTTTCGGTTTTTGGTTTAACCGATCTTTGTTTTCATGAATAGATAGATTCAAAATAAGTTTACATGGTTTAATGTTTATTAGATTTGTTCTATATACATGTATGCTTCATATCTTAGACAAACTTATTTTGATATGCCTATTCATGTATTTAGGTTTTGTATTTTAACAAAACTTAATTTGGAATTATTGTCAAAAACTATGATATATATCTTTCATGTATATTTGATTTATATCCATATGCAACATGCTTCAAGTTGTTTAAATATCATATTTTTGTATTTGGATGAGTTTTGGACAAAACGAATTTTCAATTCAAAAATCTAAGTTTTAGAAAATACGGATTTTAGTTTTCGGCAAAATTTCCATAACACAAAAATGGTTCAAATTTTGAAATATGTGTTGAAATTTTTCACACATGTTTGTATATCAATGTATTATACTAAAACTATTTTTGTGGATTTTTAGAGAATTTATGGGATTTAATAGGATATTAAAAACCAAGTTTTTCTATCCCAAAACTGTTTCTGCCAGGCTCTGGCGGTCGACCGACCGGTCGACCGGACCAGGAGCCGTTGACCGGACGTGCACCAAACGTGCACGTAGCCAGCCCCTTGGACCGGTCGACCGAGCGGTCGACCGACTGAAGGCAACCCACTCTCGGGTTGCCCCGGTCGAACGGGCGGTCGACCGGCCAGAGAGCTGTTGCTCTCTGGTTTAGGGCCCGGTCGACCAGGCGATCGACCGGAAGGCTCAACGGTCAAAAATTTGACCATTGGCCGGTCGACCGGCCGGTCGACCGGAAGGCCATTTCTGGCCTAGTGAGCAGCGAACAGGCAAAATTTTCTAGGGGCTATAAATACCCCATCCCTTGGCTGTTTTGGTTAAGATTTTTAAGAGAGAAAAATTTCATACTTCCTAAGTGTTTTAAGCAAAAGTTTTGGGTTCAAATTCCTATTCTCTATTTTGTTTTTAAGTGTTTTTATTTCAAAGAAAATAGTCTTTTAGGAATTGATTTTTAGTCTAAAAATTCTATATCTTTTTGGTGTTTTTCCCAAGTGATTTTCTTTGATCAAAACACTTTGTTTTCCACACTTGAACCATATCTTGCTATCCTATCTATAGGATCTTTATTTTGTGGAAGAAGTTGTTTGTGGTTGAGATAGACCACCAAGTTGTAACCTTCCTTGACTTGTGATATCCCTCTTGTGTAGAGGTTGATTTTGGAGTGGTGGTTAGCTCCCTCTAGTGAGAGGTGGAGATTGTTGACTGGCTCCCTCTAGTGAGAGGTGGAGTTTGTGTTGGAATCTCTCAAGTGTGAGGTGATTGATTTGTATTGGCTAAGTGCCTACCCCTCTTGTGTGAGGTGGTGTTTGTGTGACTTTGTGCCTAGCCTCTGTGAGAGGTTGTATTCAGTTGAGAGAGGAGTTGTGTACTCCCTTGCCCCAAATCCTCAGTGGAGGTTCCCTGTGTGGGAGTCCTGTGTGGACAAGTGGATTGAAAATCCTTCTGTGTGAAAGCGGGGACGTAGAGCTGTGTGCTCGAACCTCGAAACATATTCGTGTGTTTGCGTTTGATCCATTGACTCTAACTCTCTCTCTTTACTTTGTGCCTTGCATCATTTCATATTGCTCATTCATATTATATGCTTGGCTTGTTTGTGTGTGCCTCACTTGTGCTTAACCACAAGAGCTTCATATAGCGCCTCAACTCTTATTCAGAGGAATCAAAAGGAGTTAGTCCAGAGCCCTTCACCGGGAATTCGACTACACTCGTTGGTTGCATTAAGTGTTGTTGCAATTAAGTTTTTAATTTTCGCATTTAGTTCATTAGATTAGCAGTACACCTATTCACCCCCCCTCTAGGTGTACTTTCAATTGGTATCAGAGCCTACGCTCCTGATATTTAGTTTAACCACCTAGGACTGTAATCTTGGTTAGCTAATCTATCATTTGCATTTGCACACTTATATTGTTTACTCACACTCATGGAATGCTTGTCACCTCCCATGTTTGATGTCTCTAACATTAACATGTAGAAATTTTGGATGTCCATGTACTTGAAAACCTTAGGCTTGAATGTTTTCCTTGCCGCTACCAAGAAATCCTATCTTGGTAATAGCAAGCATATAGAGGCCAATGCACAAGCCCTTGAGGCACTTAGAAGCACGCTTAACAAAGAATATTTGTGCTTAGTTTCTAACTGTGATTCTGCCTTTGCAGTGTGGAACACGTTGACCTCCTCCAAGCTTCAATTGCCGATCCAAACGGAGGATGAATCTAGTGGAGAATCCGAGCAACAATGCTACATGGTCCAAGGGAATGACTCCCTTGAGGTATATTCGGAATCTCAACTAGATAATGATGATGCTAGTTCTTCTAGTAATGATTATATTGATCCAAATGTCTTGAATGAAGAACTTTCTATTGTGTGTGAAAAATTGTTAGAAAAGTATAATCTTTTGAAAAAGAAGACTTTTGCTTTAAATAAAGAAAATGAAAATTTGTCTTCTAGACTTGATTTGGTTTTGCAAGAGAAGGAAGAGATTTCTAGTGAACGTGACTCACTTAAATCTCAACTAGACCTTGCCCTAAAGGAAAATGAGATTTTGAAAAATAGAAATGATTGTAATGAAGTTTTGAAGAAAATTGAAAGTCTATCTTCAAAACTTGTATTTGTTTTAAAAGAAAATGATTCTTTAAAAATGAAAATTGTTTCTATTTCAAAGGAATTGGATTTGATGTCTAATGAAAACATTTCTTTGAAAAATGATTTAGGTACACATGTTTGCCATGCTAGTGTAGCTTCACCTAGCTCACCTATTGCATGCACCTCTTCTTCCATAATTGAAAATGATATAAATTTGTTAAAGAAGAATATAGATTGTTTGGGCTCCACTTTGAGCCAATGCGCCAAGAACCATACACGTTTGGAATCTTTGTTTCGAAAGAAATAAGTTCCATCTTTGCATGCACACCATCCACGGCATACACATGCTTCGCACGTTCATGCACATCACACATTGTATGCTCATGTGTACACTTGTACACATTGTGGACGTAAGGGCCACCTTACTAAATTTTCCTATGATAGAGTTCATGATATAAATTTAGCAACTAAATTTGTTTGGGTTAGGAAAGGAACTAACCCCCATGGACCCAAAAGAGTGTGGGTACCGAAGACCACCCCTATTGTATTTGATGTAGGTGTGGGCTTTCACATGATGTGAGAGTAATGGTGCCTAGGGGAGTTTGGTGGGAGGACCACCGTGTTTTGGAGACATGGAGAGTTGCCTTCTAGGTTTTGGTAAGGATCTCTTACTCCTCATTTAAGTTTACATGGTTTTTATATTGTTGATTTTTAGCATGTTTTGATGTTTATTGATTTTTATATTAAATGCCATGATAATTAGGCTTATGACTTACATGTATAGTATTTGAGACACCCATGTTTATATGGACCCATATTTAGTGTTCTCACTTTAGTTTAGCTATCATGTATATCATAAATCTAATGCATGTGCATTTGACATAATAATCATATGAGTTTTTGTTTTGATGCTTCATGATTTGAATATATGTTTAGATGTTTGTTTTCATTAAGACTTGGATATATACTTGTACAACTAGTGAGCTACAAATAGATTATTACATGTTTGTGCTTGAACGCTCATTTGTACTCATTAGATGTACTAGTATAGCCTAGTTTTGATGATTCATGCATTTGACTTGTATTCCCATGTTGTACATGTTTTTCATGTTTATATGTTTAGCTTCATGTATATGTCTATTTTGTCTAAACTATTGTCTATACATATACATTCTTTGAGCCACTTGTCTTCATGCATATACTTTTGTGGACTCGTTTATATTTGGATATGTATTTATACTTTAGTTTGTGCATGACATACATATACCTTGAAGATTAAATCGTTTTGATGATTTTCATGTTTTTAAGGAATTTTATAATTGAGCTAAATTGACTATTTTCATGATAATGTGTTTCACATAACTCTTATACACTCACCTTATTTGTTTTCTCATGATTTTGTTTTCATGAGTATGATATATATGCTTTATATTTTGAGCGTTTGGTGATCATGTGATCTACATGTTTTTCATGAAATATATCTTTATTTTATTCCTTGCTTGAAGGATTTCGTACTATTTTACAAATTTTTCATATAACTAGTTCGCATTCATCACTTTGGAAGAGTTTTCAATTATGCTAAACTATTTTCAAACCTATTTTTGAAAACCCTTTCCATTTTTAAACGGGCGGTTGGTTGGGCGACCATGCCTTATATGTTCTTATTGAAAATCCGTTTAAACATGTGCATGAAATGGGTGGAAGGTAATATGAGTTATACACTTGATCTTATTATGTTTTCAATTGGTATTATTGGATTTTTTCAATTGGTATGACTATTGACATTCCTTTTGTATACTCATATATGTTTTTATATATGTATGCTTTCACTTCTAATAGTATCAATTTCGATTGGTATTTAATTTTTCATATATATATATATGTGCTTTATTTGTGCTTATTATATCTCTATATCTTTGAGCACAAATTTTAGTTATGCTAAGCTTGATTTCTTTAATGACTATTTAATTTCAATTGATTATGTTTCAATTGGTATCATGTACAAGCTTATGCATCATTTTGTTTGGTATTTCATAAAGGGGGAGAAAAATTCATGTTTCTACTTTCAATTGGTATTTCACTTTTCAATTGATTTTGGTATTCTACTCCCACACTTTATGATAAAAATGATTGAAAAAGGATATTAATTATTTTTGGTATCATATGCTTTTAATGAAAAATTACTTTCAATTGGTACTAATCTTTTCAAATTGATATCAAGATTACCTATAAGTTCTATTTTCAATTGGTATGTTTTATTGATATCAAAATGTTTGGTTGAATTGCTAAAAATGATTTATTTACTTACAATTGGTATCAATTGGTATTTAAATCTATATTTGTTTTATATACCACATTGGGTACTTTCAATTATGTACTTTCAATTGGTATATTTTATTGATATCATGATGCACTCAATTGATATATTTTTTTCTTTCAATTGGTATCAAGAATGTTTTATTTTTAATTTCACCCCTCATTTTTTTGTTTAAGACAAAAAGGGGAGAATATTGTTTTCTTTGACCCCTTTGTTGATGATTGACAAAAAGGGGGAGAAAGATTTTGAGTTTATATATGCATATTTTTATTTTTGCATATATTGAGTTTATGAGAAAACGATTTTGAGAGTTTAAACAAAAAAAAAGGGAAGAAGGTTTTTGAAACATATGTTTAATTCATGCATGTTGATGCATATCCATGTTTAATATGTTGGCCCAAAGGCCCATCACTCTAGTTTTGATGATGATCAACTCATGAAGTTATAGTACTAATGATCTTGTGTTTAATTAGTGTCAGATTTATGATCAAGATCTTAGTAGGTGTGGAGCTTCAACATAGGTTTTAAAGTCAAGTTTTGGAGCTAGCACCGGTTGATTCACGAGCCTATGCATCAAGACCACATCAAGAGTTGAGCTCGTTGGATTGCTTTTGGACCAAGTCTAGAAGATGAGAAGGCTTCAAGTGAAGACTTCAAGAAGATGAAGACTTGTGTCTAGGTATAAGATTTTTATTTTTAGATAAAATGTAAAAGATAGAATAGTTGGTGGATTGCTCAAGTATATATCACACACACACTCTTGATTTAGTTGTCTTTTCATAAAAGAATTTTCAGTTTAGAAAAGACTTTCATTTTTGAAGAATACTATTTTGGTTTTATGGTGTTTTCTTATATACATGTTTTAATCCAAAACCATATTTAGAGCTTAATGCCAAAAACATAGATATTTCATCTTAATTGTGTAGTGGATCATATCCATACACACTATGCTTTAATGAACTCAAAATATCTTGTTTTTGTATCATGAAGAAGTTTAGAAAACAAGTTTTAGAAAAATACAAGTTTTCAATTGAGCCAATATTTTCATATTACAAAAATAGTCCAAATCTTTTATAACATGTCTTAATTTTGTGCAAGCATGTTTGTTTATCAAAGTATATTGGTAAAACTATTTTTGTATATTTTTTAGTATTTTATGGGATTTTAAGTGAGCCAAAAAGACCAAGTTTTTAATCCCTATTTCAGACCTGACCTAGCTTCAGCCGGTCGACCGATCCGGTCGACCGACGTGCACGGACGTGCACAGCCAGTTCTGGCAGGAGGGCCGGCCGACCGACCCGGTCGACCGTCCAGAGAGCTCTGCTCTCTGGAAAGGCCCCGGGCGGCCGGGCAGCCGACCGGACAGAGAGACTGCTCTCTGTATCCTGGCTCGGTCGACCGGCCGGTCGACCGATGGCTCAAACGGTCTGAAATATGACCGTTGGCCGGTCGGCCGGACGGTCGACCGACAGGCCTAACAGAACCCCAACGGCTAGTTTTTCTAGCCCTATAAATTTGGGGTTTAGGCATTGTTTTCACCAAGATTTGGAGAGTGTTTTTGAGCCAGATTTTTCCAATCATTTTCAGAGGTTTTTCTCCACAAATTTGAGAACAAATATTTCCTATCTAAAGGGAAGATTTTATCAAGAGTGTTTAAAGTGATTCTTTGAGTTTTCCTCCACCTTTCTCATCCTTGTTTTTCTCACACTACACTTGAGCATCCATTGATTATTCATTCTGTAGGAGTGTTGTTGTGAGAGCTTTTATTGGTGATCAAAGTGTTTAGATCACCAAGAGATTTCATTCTTGTACTTTGAGGAAACGGGCAAGTGTGCTCGTGGTGGTTTAGAGTTCGGTTGTGAACTCTTGGTTTGAGGTGCGGCCTCGGCAAGCTTGTGGGGCTTGCGTGTGTACTGGACTAGGGAGTCCGAGGGATTGTAGGTGTTGCGGCACCAAGGAGAGATCCATTGGGATCAAGCATAGTGGAAATCCTTCGTGTGTCGAAGGCGGGGATGTAGAGTAAGTGTGCTCGAACCTCGAAACAAATCCCTTGTGTTTGCGATTGCTCACACTCTCTCTCTATCTCCTTGTCTATATCTTGCATTCAATTATAGTGTTTATATTTATATTCTTGATATACTTGTGTGCTTAAATTGTTATACATTCGTGGGATTGTTTGCTAACACTTGTATTCAACCAAGAGAGCCAACGCGGCACCTCAACCTTATCTAGGGGAATCTAGAGGAGTTTGTCCAGAGCCCTTCACGGGGAATTCGGCAACACTCTTGTGTTATACGTGGTGTTTAGTGTAAGAGTTTAGTTTAGGTCATTATAGTTTTTACTTCCGTATTATTTGGCATTAAGTGACCATTAGATTAGCCATCACCTATTCACCCCCCCTCTAGGTGAACTTACAATTGGTATCAGAGCCAAGTGCTCTTGATTTGGGTCTTACAACCTAGAGTTAAAGATCCTCATTTTAGGCTAATCACAATATTTGTACACACACCATGGATTTCATGTCACCACCCACTTTTGACATTCTTAACATCCAAATTTGGAAGGTTAAGATGTCTTTGTACCTCAAGGCCCTAGGCATTCATGCTTATCTTGCTACCACTAATGATTCATATGTTAATAATAGTAAGTATATTGAGGCTAACTCAAAAGCCATTCATGCTTTAAAGTCAACCCTAAATGATGATTATTTATCTAGGGTTTCTAACTTTGATTCGGCTTTTGTAGTATGGAATACCCTCAACTCCCTTGGCGAAAAAGATCAATACTATGCGGGGAGCGATTCGGGTGTTGGAAGCAACACCTCCAACAAGTGCTATATGGTCCAAGGGGATAACCCCCTTGAGGTAACTACCGAATCCGAGGATGAGGATAATAACATGTCATATGAAGAGCTTTCTACATTTTGTCAATTGTTGCTTGAAAAATATGACATGATTAAAAAGGATAATAAAAATTTGAAAAAAAAAATTTGATTGCATGCATATAGAATAAGATTCATTTAAATCTAACATTGCATGCTTAGAAAAAGAAAATAATGTTTTGAAAAATGAAAATGTTTCCCTTATGTCTAAATTAAATGATTTGTGTGAAGGGAACACTATTTTGAAGGATAAAATTGATTTGGTGGAAAAACAAAGAGAAGTTATTTTTCAAGAAAATAAATCTTTGAAAAGAAAAGTTTTTGAAAATGAAAAAGATTTTGTTTTAAAAAGAAAAAAGAAAATGATTCTTTATCTCATCATGCTTTACATGCCACCACTAATGAGATTAAAGATTTGAAAAATAAAATGGTTTGTTTGAGTTTAAGTTTGAACTCTTTTGCATTTAACCATACTAGGTTGGAGTCAATGTTTTCAAGAAACAAACTCCACACATTTATGCACAACATCATCATGCATATGCTTATGTTGCACGTCATGATCACACTCCTACACATAAGCATCCTAAGGTGTACACATGTACACATTGTGGCCGCAAAGGCCATTTAGCAAAATTTTGTTATGACAAGTTGCATCATTTTAATTTTGCTAATAATAAAAATTTTTGGGTTCCTTACAAGACTAACCCCAAAGGACCCAAGAAAATATGGGTACCAAAATCCCCACCTTGTGTATTTGATGTAGGTGAGGGCTCTCACAAAACGTGAGAGATTTGGTGCCTTGATGGTGGGTGCACTTGAACTAAAAGGACACATATTTGGAGCACCGCTATCAAGGAGGTTTTGGTGGGGAAGACCACCATGCTTGGAGCTTTGGAGTTGGTAACAATCTCTAAACTCCTACTTTTTATGTACATGCTTTTTTACTTATATCATTTTCATAGCATGTTCATGTTTTGTGTTCTTATGTGCTTCATGTGGTAAAAACATGCTTAGATGTAGTTTTTATCAAAACTTGTATTATTCATGTACAAATAGTGAGAACAAATTGATTCATATATATTTGCACTTCATGCTCATTTGTACCCACTATATGCACATGTATAAGCTAGTTTTGATGATTCTCTCATTTATACATACTTTGCCAATTTTTATGCTTTACTTCATGTATATGTATTTTTAATTCAAATCTAATAAATATACATGTTTACCCGTGAGTCTCTTGCCTTCATGCAAATACATTTGATAGACTCTTTTATGTTTGGGATATGTATGTGTATTGTTAGTTTTGGATAAATCATACATATACTATGAAGATTAGTGTTTTAATAAAAAATGATTTTTCATTATTAAAATGTGACTTATGATCTTTTTTTGAGCTTAAATGACTATTTCATAAAATGCTATTTACATGATCTGTTAACACTCACATCTTCATTTATTATTTCATGACTTAGTTTCATGATCATTTTGAGCTTTATAGACCATGAGTGATTAAATCTTTATGTACTTAGTTATGTTTTATGAAAAACATATGATTTGATGTATTTGAAGGATTTTAACTAGTTGTTCAAAAACTATTTTATACTAGTTATTTATTCTTCAATTAGTTTATAAGTTATACACATGATCCTATTTTTAATCCATTGGATAATTTTTTTGTATTCTCAAGATTTGATGCTTCATGAATTGAATATTAGTTTAAATGTTAGTTTTGATAATCCTACATTTTTAAACTTGTATTCTCTTTTTGGATTTATTTTATGATCATGTGTTTTCATTTCATGTATATGTTTATTTTGCCAAACTTTAAGATATACATGGATACCTCTTGAGTCATTTGCCTTTCATGCAAATCTATATATATGGACTCAATTGTGTTTAGGGATATGTATGTATACTTCTTGTGTTGTCAAAACATACATATACCTTGAAATATAATTTTTTTTAAATAAAAATTTTTTGTGGTGATTTTTATGTTTTCAAAATTTATGATAATTTTCACATTGTCTTATTTAAAGGAATATTGAGCTTCATTGCCATTTTCATGTGATTTACACATATTTCATGAAAAGTATTTTATTTTATTCCTTGATTGAAGGATTCCGTACTAGTTTTCAATTTCATTTAACTAATTCGAGTTCTTCATGTGGTAGATTATATGATGTATACACTTAAGCTTATTTTTCTATTGGTATCATTGGATATTTTCAATTGGTATCAATATGAACTTCTTTTGTATATACTCATATTTTGTTTTCCCATATATGTTTGTATCAATTTCATTTGGTATACTCATTTTTCATACATATATATGAGTTATTTGTGCTTGAGTTAAAATTGTTTTACATGTTTAAAGCACAAAGTTGTTTATGATAAGAAAATAAATATTTTAAGAAAAATTCTCAAGATTTGTTTTATTGAGAAAATTCAAAATTTTGTTTTATAAGAAAAATTCAAAATTTTTGATTTGTATTGCCTATATGCAAGGAGAGCTTAACATCTCTTCTACATATAGATTCATGTTGAGTGTATTGTATATTAAGGAGCTTGACAACTCTTCTTTATGTGGTACACGTGTGTAGGGGAAGCTTCACATCTCCTCTTATGCATTACATAATATGTGTTATATGAATTGGGGCTTGTCATCTCTTCTTCATGTAATGCATATGTGTAGGGAAGCTAATTTAGCGTCTTCCTCTTCATGAATGTATATCGCATATAACCCTTATTGATCGATTTGTTTTACCCCTTCATTGGTTCTTTGTTTCGGACAAAAAGGGGGAGAAAAATTTGTTTTGTTTTTACTTCAACCACTTTGTTGATGATTGACAAAAAGGGGAGAAGAATTTGAGATTTATATGCATGTTAGTAGAATTTATGTTTTATGCATATATGTTTTGTTTTGCAAATAGGAGAAAAAGATTTGATTTGTTTTATCTCCATACATTTGCATACATGTTTATGAGCATTCATTGCATATTTATATTGTTTATTTCTTTGCATGAGTTAAGGGGAGCTTCTTTGAAGCTTTACTTTAATCCATGCATATATAACTTCATGAGTTTTGTCATCATCAAAAAGGGGGAGATTGTTGGCCCAAAGGCCCATCATTCTAGTTTTGATGATGATCAACTCATGAAGTTATAGTACTAATGATCTTGTGTTTAATTAGTGTCAGATTTATGATCAAGATCTTAGTAGGTGTGGAGCTTCAACATACGATTTAAAGTCAAGTTTTGGAGCTAGCACCGGTTGATTCACGAGCCTATGCATCAAGACCACATCAAGAGTTGAGCTCGTTGGATTGCTTTTGGACCAAGTCTAGAAGATGAGAAGGCTTCAAGTGAAGACTTCAAGAAGATGAAGACTTGTGTCTAGGTATAAGATTTTTGTTTTTAGATAAAATGTAAATGATAGAATAGTTGGTGGATTGCTCAAGTATATATATCACACACACACTCTTGGTTTAGTTGTCTTTTCATCAAAGAATTTTCAGTTTAGAAAAGACTTTCATTTTTGAAGAATACTATTTTGGTTTTTGGTGTTTTCTTATATACATGTTTTAATCCAAAACCATATTTAGAGCTTAATGCCAAAAACATAGATATTTCATCTTAATTGTGTAGTGGATCATATCCATATACACTATGCTTTAATGAATTCAAAATATCTTGTGTTTGTATCATGAAGAAGTTTGGAAACAAGTTTTAGAAAAATACAAGTTTTCAATTGAGCCAATATTTCCATATTACAAAAATAGTCCAAATCTTTTATAACATGTCTTGATTTTGTGCAAGCATGTTTGTTTATCAAAGTATATTGGTAAAACTATTTTTGTATATTTTTCAGTATTTTATGGGATTTTAAGTGAGCCAAAAAGACCAAGTTTTTAATCCCTATTTCAGACCTGACCTGGCTTCAGCCGGTCGACCGATCCGGTCGACTGACGTGCACGGACGTGCACAGCCAGTTCTGGCAAGAGGGCCGGCTGACCGACCCGGTCAACCGTCCAGAGAGCTCTGCTCTCTGGAAAGGCCCCGGGCGGCCGGGCTGCCGACCGGACAGAGAGACTGCTCTCTGTATCCTGGCTCGGTCGACCGGCCGGTCGACCGATGGCTCGAACGGTCTGAATATGACCATTGGCCGGTCGGCCGGACGGTCGACCGACAGGCCTGACAGAACCCCAACGGCTAGTTTTTCTATTCCTATAAATTTGGGGGTTTAGGCATTGTTTTCACCAAGATTTGGAGAGTGTTTTTGAGCCAGTTTTTCCAATCCTTTTCAGAGATTTTTCTCCACAAATTTGAGAGCAAATATTTCCTATCTAAAGGGAAGATTTTATCAAGAGTGTTTAAAGTGATTCTTTGAGTTTTCCTCCACCTTTCTCATCCTAGTTTTTCTCACACTACACTTGAGCATCCATTGATTATTCATTCTGTAGGAGTGTTGTTGTGAGAGCTTTTATTGGTGATCAAAGTGTTTAGATCACCAAGAGATTTCATTCTTGTACTTTGAGGAAACGGGCAAGTGTGCTCGTGGTGGTTTAGAGTTCGGTTGTGAACTCTTGGTTTGAGGTGCGGCCTCGGCAAGCTTGTGGGGCTTGCGTGTGTACGGGACTAGGGAGTCCGAGGGATTGTAGGTGTTGCGGCACCAAGGAGAGATCCATTGGGATCAAGCATAGTGGAAATCCTTCGTGTATCGAAGGCGGGGATGTAGAGCAAGTGTGCTCGAACCTCGAAACAAATCCCTTGTGTTTGCGATTGCTCACTCTCTCTCTATCTCCTTGTCTATATCTTGCATTCAATTATAGTGTTTATATTTATATGCTTGATATACTTGTGTGCTTAAATTGTTATACATGCGTGGGATTGTTTGCTAACACTTGTATTCAACCAAGAGAGCCAACGCGGCACCTCAACCCTTATCTAGGGGAGTCTAGAGGAGTTTGTCCAGAGCCCTTCACGGGGAATTCGGCAACACTCTTGTGTTATACGTGGTGTTTAGTGTAAGAGTTTAGTTTAGGTCATTATAGTTTTTACTTCCGCATTATTTGGCATTAAGTGACCATTAGATTAGCCATCACCTATTCACCCCCCCTCTAGGTGAACTTACATAATATTCATTGCATATATTTATTGTTTATAGCTATGCATGAGTTAAGGGGGAGCTTCTTTGAAGCTTAACTTTAATCCATGCATATATAACTCCATGAGTTTTGTCATCATCAAAAAGGGGGAGATTGTTGGCCCAGAGGCCTTCCACTCTAGTTTTGATGATGATTAACTCATGTAGTTATGTTTACTAATAATCTTGTGATGTTCAGTTTTAGATATTTAACCAAGATATTAGTAGGTTAGCTTCAAGAAAGGTGTTTTGGATCTTGTCACATGGTGATTCAAGAGCCCGAGCGACAAAGTTCAGACCTAGCACTCGTTGGAGTCAAGCTCGGTGGATCACGGTTTGGATCGAGTCGACTTGGAGACGGCGCTCTACAAGAAGACTTCGGTACATAGTTTAGTTTATGTTTTAGATCCATTTGTTAAAGACTAGATAGTGTGATATGCTCAAGTTCACAACACACACACTTGTTTAAGTTTTCATGTTTATTGGTTTTCGGTTTTTGGTTTATGGTTTAACCGATCTTGGTTTTCATGAATAGATAGATTCAAAATAAGTTTACATGGTTTAATGTATATTAGATTTGTTCTATATACATGTATGCTTCATATCTTAGACAAACTTATTTGATATGCCTATTCATGTATATAGGTTTTGTATTTTAACAAAACTTAATTTTGGAATTATTGCCAAAAACTATGATATATATCTTTCATGTATATTAGATTTATATCCATATGCAACATGCTTCAAGTTATTTAAATATCATGTTTTTGTATTTGGATGAGTTTTGGATAAAACGAATTTTCACTTCAAAAATCCAAGTTTTAGAAAATACGGATTTTGGTTTTCGGCAAAATTTCCAAAACACAAAAATGGTTCAAATTGTTTAAAATATGTGTTGAAATTTTTCACACATGTTTGTATATCAATGTATTACACTATAACTATTTTTGTGGATTTTAGAGAATTTATGGGATTTAATAGGATATTAAAAACCAAGTTTTTCTGTCCCAAAACTGTTTCTGCCAGGCTCTGGCGGTCGACCGACCGGTGGACCGGACCAGGAGCCGGTCGACCGGACTGGTCGACCGGGCCATGAAGTAGAGAGCAACGGCTCTCGGCCGGTCGACCGAGCGGTTGACCGACTGAAGGCAACCCACTCTCGGGTTGCCCCGGTCGAACGGGCGGTCGACCGGCTAGAGAGCCGTTGCTCTCTAGATCAGGGCCCGGTCGACCGGGCGGTCGACCGGAAGGCTCAATGGTCAAAAATTTGACCATTGGCCGGTCGACCGGCCGGTCGACCGGAAGGCCATTTCTGGCCTAGTGAGCAGCGAACGGGCAAAATTTTCTAGGGGCTATAAATACCCCATCCCTTGGCTGTTTTGGTTAAGATTTTTAAGAGAGAAAAATTTCATACTTCCTAAGTGTTTTAAGCAAAAGTTTTGGGTTCAAATTCCTATTCTCTATTTTGTTTTTAAAGTGTTTTTATTTCAAAGAAAATAGTCTTTTAGGAATTGATTTTTGGTCTAAAAATTCTATATCTTTTTGGTGTTTTTCCCAAGTGATTTTCTTTGATCAAAACAATTTGTTTTCCACACTTGAACCATATCTTGCTATCCTATCTATAGGATCTTTATTTGTGGAAGAAGTTGTTTGTGGTTGAGATAGACCACCAAGTTGTAACCCTCCTTGACTTGTGATATCCCTCTTGTGTGGAGGTTGATTTTGGAGTGGTGGTTAGCTCCCTCTAGTGAGAGGTGCAGATTGTTGATTGGCTCCCTCTAGTGAGAGGTGGAGTTTGTGTTGGAATCCCTCAAGTGTGAGGTGATTGATTTGTATTGGCTAAGTGCCTACCCCTCTTGTGTGAGGTGGTATTTGTGTGGCTTTGTGCCTAGCCTCTGTGAGAGGTTGTATTCAGTGGAGAGAGGAGTTGTGTGCTCCCTTGTTGTATTACCCTAAATCCTTAGTGGAGGTTCCCTGTGTGGGAGTCCTGTGTGGACAAGTGGATTGGAAATCCTTCAGTGTGAAGGCGGGGACGTAGAGCTGTGTGCTCGAACCTCGAAACATATTCGTGTGTTTGCGTTTGATCCATTGACTCTAGCTCTCTCTCTTTACTTTGTGCCTTGCATCATTTCATATTGCTCATTCAATTATATGCTTGACTTGTTTGTGTGTGCCTCACTTGTGCTTAACCACGAGAGCTTCATATAGCGCTTTAACTCTTATTTAGAGGAATCAAGAGGAGTTAGTCCAGAGCCCTTCACCGAAAATTCGGCTACACTCGTTGGTTGCATTAAGTGTTCTTGCAATTAAGTTTTTAATTTCCGCATTTAGTTCATTAGATTAGCGGTACACCTATTCACCCCCCTCTAGGTGTACTTTCAATAACTAACCAGCTTAATTAGTGATCAAGTTTTATTTATGATTTCTTTTTTTATATATTTATGTAAACAAAGTCACTAAGTCCTTGATTAATCCCTCAACATCCAAATGTATATAGTGCTTAGAAAAAATTCAAAATCTACCTATCTTTTCTATTCTTTTCTTTCTTACCTAAAGATCCAACAAAATTTCTTATTTCGATTTATATTAAGAAATCTTAGCTTAGAATTTCCTTAATACCTAAGATCAAGTTAATTCTTTTCAAAAAATGGATCAAAATTTTTTTTATATATATATAAGAAACGAGAAACCTAGAAATCTAGAAGAAAAAGTCTAGAAAAATCCTATGTTAGTAAGAAAAGAGAAGCCTAAGAAATCTAAAAGAAAGATCAAAAAAAAAAATTTTTGTTATCTTTTTTTTAATATATATAAGAAAAGAGAAACCTAGAAATCTAAAAAAAAGTCTAGAAAAATCTTATGTTAGTATCTACCCCCCATACTTATCCCATGCATTGTCCTCAATGTATGCAAGAAAATAAACGCATGAAATAGGTAAAGAAAGGTGTCACCCCCGCCTTCGGCTTGGACCAGCGGTGGTGCTAGGTCCGGCCGGATTTGATCGCCGTAGACCCTCCTAAATGCGGTCTAGGCGAGATGTTTGCTCCTCAACCTGTTTGCGTAGTCGAATCTTCCCCCGAAATATCTTCTTCATGCCTCGCCAAATGGTAGACATGAAGGCGCGTGAATCAGTTGGGGGGTCCTGTTGCCAAAAGGCCGGCTCATCCTCCTCCTCTAAAAGTTCCTCCGAAGAGGACTCCACAGGGACATCTTCGGATTGGACACTAGGAGTCCAATCGCATGTAGACAACTATTATAAGCGCTAGTCGCCCTCTCTTGTTCAACGAACACCCTATCATATGAGTCAAAAACTGCATCTGGTAAGAAAGTCCTACACAGACGAGTGATCAAAACTGGGTGCGAGTACTTTACACCGCGTGTGCGGGAGGAGTTGGTGATGATACTATGAAAGATGATCTTGTTAATACAGATAGTGTGCTGCCGAGTCATCAGGTCGTGTATAATCTGCAGCACCGACCTGTTAAAGGATGTCGTGTGGTCAAGCCCTAAAATATTGTGTTGAATCCAGCGACCAACGCAATGTACGTTTCTAAATGTAGTACTGGCTTTGAGCCCCGTATCTTGTTCCGTACAGCGAGCCCCCATGACAGTCATGTAATCGATTAAAGGAAGGGGGTCGCTATGATGTGGGTTGCAAGGGACATGTGTGAGTTCCTCTAGTAGAAGAAGCATGATAATAATATCCCCAGTGGGCATGTGCATCAAGATCTGGTATGTGTCAAAATTGATAAATTCGGAATCTATAGAATTGTAGAAAAGTTTGACGAGCTCAGGACAATAGTAAGACTCGTGATCACTTTATCATAAACTAATCTATACCAATCCCATGCACGAATACGATCTAAAAATATATGACCATAACCATTAACATCGCTAAGAATTCTAGCAAAATCTTTTTCAGCGAAAATAGACGATGCCATGAATAATATGAAGCAACGAGAAGGGATATGCAAACCTCCCCCGGATTACGTGGGGGAAAACTTAAATGAGATTGCAGAGAGCAATCAGTGATGGTAGCAGAGATGTAGATGGTAGACCGGGGATCTTCAGACGGCCGCGTCTGCAGAGAAATTTGGCGGTGGCCCAGGTTCTCCTTGATGGCCGCGGAGGCGCGGCAGCTGCCGTGGAAACGTGGCCGGATAGAGGAGAGAGGGGCTTAGAAAAATTTGGGGGGGCGGTGCTGGTTGTGTGCGTTTCAGATCTGGGGTTAAAAATAGGGTAAGGAAGAGAGCACAGGATGGGGGATATTTATAAGGAGCTGAGAAGGACGGAATCCCCAAATTGCCCAAGTGGAAACTAGGATTTTACAACCCTAGATTATTTAAAAAGGAAAGGGAGTGAATGAAAAGAGAAAAAAATCTAGGTGCTATTTAGCACCTAAGTCCCCCCTTTTTTGTTTTATTTTTTTATTTTTTAAAATTTTTTTATATTTACAAAGGAGGTCCCAACATGATGTACAGGAGACACCGGGGAAAGTGTAAAATTACGTGGTCACATATAGACTGGTCACAAAGACCCAGTTCAATAACATTGTGTGATTCTGACTCCGTGGTGAAAAATGACTTTAGGCGTTGACCATTCACTTTGAAAGTGTTGCCATCTTTGGGATCAAAAATTTCAATGGCACCATGAGGAGAGACGTTCTGGATGACGTATGGGCCTGACCACCTGGTTTTTAGTTTACCAGGAAAAAGGTGGAGTCTAGTGTTGTACAACAGAACTTTTTGTCCTGAGACAAAATTTTTCCTATGAATCGATTTATTATGGAAAGCTTAGCTCTGTGTTTAGATATCCGAGCGTTATCGTATGCATCATTTCGTAGCTCTTCTAACTCAGATGTCTGCAGTTTTCTCAAATCACCGGCTTTGTCTAAGTCCAAATTCCGTTGTTTTAGTGCCCACATGGCACGGTGCTCTAACTCCACAGGCAAATGGCAGGATTTTTCAAATACAACTCGATATGGAGACATACTGAGGACAATCTTGTAGACGGTCCGATATGCCCATAGAGCATCAATGAGCTTGATGGACCAATCTTACGATTTTGTCCGACAGTTTTCTCGAATATCAGTTTAATTTGTCTGTTGGTGACCTTCACTTGCCCGTTCGTCTGAGGATGATAGGCCGTGGATAATTTATGAGAGATAGAGTACTTCCGCATTAGGGCTTCAAAAGCCCGGTTGCAGAAATGACTCCCGTTGTCACTAATTATTGCACGGAGGGCTCCGAAGCGAGAAATGATGTTTTCACGTAAAAACTTGATGACAACTTGGTTATCATTTGTCCTAGTCGGAATAGCTTCAGCCCATTTAGAAACGTAGTCTATGGCCACCAAAATGTATTGGTTGCCATAAGACAGAGGGAAGGGTCCCATGAAATCGATGCCCCACAAATCAAAAATTTCTACCTCAAGGATCGGTGTAAGGGGCATCATATCTCTATGTGTGATTCGACCCGTCATTTGACATCTGGCACAGAGCTTGCAGAAAGTATAAGCGTCCTTAAAGAGAGTGGGCCAATAGAACCCACTCTGAAGGACTTTCTCAGCGATCTTTCGTGAATCAAAGTGTCCACCACATGCCAGCTCGTGACAAAATGTCAATACGCTATGATGTTCATCCTCAGAAAGACATCTTCTAATTATCTGGTCAGGGCAATAATTGAATAAATACGGTTCATCCCAAAAAAAACTGTACTTGTTTCATAAAGCGATACTTGTCCTGACCTGACCAATTTGAAGGTGTTTGCCCGGTTGCAAGGTAGTTTGCTATATCAGCATACCAGGGCTCTTTACACATCGTAAAGATGTGTTCGTCAGGAAAGTCTTCATTGATAGGTTTAGTCTCAATTGGTGCATTAGGAATTCTCGAAAGGTGATCTGCCACCACATTTTCAACGCCCTTTTTGTCTTTAATTTCCAAATCAAACTCTTGCAAAAGAAGTATCCATCGAATCTGTCTGGCCTTTGCATCCTTCTTTTGTTGGCCCAAAAGGTTACACTCTCCATTTGTTTACAGTTTTGATGATAACAAAACAAATAAGAGCTATTTAGTACTAATTAGTTTGTTCAAGATAAGTTTCAGGTTAGTACCATATTTGGAGGCCATTGCTTAGCTTTTGCAAGAATTCTAGGCTCATGGAGCAAATAAGGCAAATGGCGCATCAAGAAAGGAACATAGAAGAGAAGGCTCTAGCAAGGCATTGCATGACTCAAGATTTCAAGATTGCTCAAGAGACTTCATTAGATTTGTTCCTAGTTTTATAGTTTTGTTAAAGAATAGTGAATAGGTTTGAAGCTCTATCACACACATTTTTGCGCACATATCATTTCCAAAAATATTCCCTATAAATATGTAAAAATTATTTTAATTTAAAGCCTCTTGTTTACAAACTCAATTTTGGGTATTATACATGTTTCAAATCAAAACTATTTTGTTAGATTTCAAATCCCCTTCAAAATTATGTTTCAGTTTTGATTTTTGGCCTGATCCGGTCGACCGAACGGTCGACCGACACTATGTCAGGTCATATCGGTCGACCGACCCAGTCGACCGAACTTCTGGCAGCTTGTGCGTATCCGTGTGCACGTTTCACGGTCGACCGGGCGATCGACCGCAGCCCTTCAGTCGACCGACCGGTCGACTGACTGTAGTGTAGTTGCTCTCTGTTTCTGCCCAGTCGACCGGGCGGTTTACCGGTATCCCGCAACGGCTATTTTATTTGTACCCGGTCGACCGACCGACCGGAGAGTCGTTTCAACAGTAACGGCTACTTTTTAAACATGTTTTATTTTTGTCTTTTTATTTCCTAAAAGGGTTTAAATGATATTTTCTGATCCTAATACTTCCTAATTAGCATTAAGTGGGTTTACTCTTTAATCTCTAGCCCTCTCCAATAAATAGGGGTGATTAGGGAGAGGTTTCTTTACAACAAAAGTTTACAAAAGTTTCAAAAGTTTAAGGCATTCAAAAGAGATTTTGTTCTTGGTTTTTGTGCTGAAATTCTCTCTCATTTTCTGAAGTGTTTTTTAAAACTCTCTGATTTCATTTTCTTTTTTCACTTACAATCAAGAGCTTCAATCCTACTCATTGTTCTACTAGGATTTTGTAAGGGAAGAGAATTTTCAAGAGAGAGTTTGTGGTCTTTTGATCACCAAGAGATACTTGTACTTGAGATTGTGGAGTTGGGTGCTTCGGTATAATTGTAATCTCTTTGTGAAGTTATAGTGGTTAGAAATCCTTCTGGGTGAAGGCGGGGACGTAGAGTTGGGTGCTCGAACCTCAGGAAAATTCTCGTTGTTTGCGTTTGGTTTACTTGCTCTTGTTTCTTACTCTACTTTCATTGCTCCTATTACTTGCTCACTACATTCATTGCTATATTCACTTGTTTCATATTCATATTGTTGCATCATAAATTTTTAATTGTGCATTGATTAGCATTATCACCTATTCACCCCCCTCTAGGTGATTTCAATTGGTATCAGAGCTTGGACTCTAGGTTTGGCTTAACATCCTTAGAGAGATCCTTAAAATTTGCTAATCATCATTTGCATTCCTTCATTCATATACTAGTAAACATGGCCGACAACATCAAAACCCCTCCTAAATTTGATGGACTTAATTTCCCTATTTGGAAGGTTAGGATGACTATTTTCTTACAATCTTTAGGTAGCTTAGTTGCAAAATCCTTGACCAAGCCCTATGTTATACCCGATAGTGAGGAAAGCACTTGGTCCGACTTTACCTTTAGAGAATATGAGACTAACTCCATGGCCCAAAATTCCCTCCTAACCGCCTTGAATGAGGATGACCTTACACGGGTAATACATTGCCAATCCGCCTATGAGATTTGGCAACATTTGTTGGTCACACACGAGGGGACATCACAAGTAAAGAGAGCTAAGATAGATCTCTTGAGGTCCCAATATGAAAGCTTTAAAATGATTGATGATGAATCTATTGATTGCATGATTACAAGGTTTACTAAAATTACCAATGCTCTTTCCTCTTTAGGTGATGATATTAGCAATGACCAAAAGTGCGAAAAGTGATTCGGGCTCTTCCTTCATCATGGGAGATAAAGGCCACCACCTTGAAAGAGTTGAATGACAAGGATGAAATGGATCTCATAAGTCTCATTGGAAACTTGAAGACTCATGAGATGGAAAAGAAGGCAAGAGAAGAAGCGGCTCCTCAAAAGAAGAAATTTATAGCCTTCAATTCTTCTCCACTCTTGATGACGATGAAGAAGAAGATGAGGAGCTATCCCTCCTTGTGCGAAATGTGAAGAGGATGTACAGGAAGAACAAGCTCAACTTTAGAAGAAATTTGAAGGAAAAGAGGAGAGTAGAATCATTTGCTACAATTGCCGAAAGCCCGGACATATCATGGCCGATTGCCCGAAATTCAAGAAAAAGGTGACTTCCTCCTTCAAGCAAAAGAAGCCGGTCGAAAAGAAAGCTTACAAAGCCACTTGGGATTCGGAAAGCGAGTCCGAAGACGAGGTGGACACGGCGAACATGTGTTTCATGGCAAACACACCAAAGGTAACCCCTCAACCTCTTGATGAAGAAGATGAATTAAGTAAAGAAGTACTTGTACATGCTTTTGTTGAACTTTCGGAGAGTTATGATAATAAAAAGATAGAATGTTCAAATTGGAAAAGGGAGTTACTTTTCTTAAAAATCAACTTGCTATTGTTTCAAAAGAAGGGATGAAATTTCTTCTAATCTTATTTCCACTCAAAAAGAATTTAGTGCTTACAAAGTTGCTTGCAAAGCAAAATTTTCAAAGATTGATGAAAAAGAAATTTCTTCGTTAAAAACTAGAATTGTTGATTTTGAAAAGGTTTTGAAGGATTGTTCTTTCAACACTAAGAAACTTGAGGAAATATTTTCTAAAAAGCATACTTCTCATGCTAAAGCTTCTCATGTCAAAATTCCTCATGCTCACACCACACACAACACTCATGCCAAATCTACACATGCTCACAAGTCACACACTCACTATGTTTTTAAATATGGTAGAGTGTATAGATGTACTTATTGTGGTAAGAATGGACATTTGGCTAAGTTATGTTATGACCAAATAAATAGAACAAATAATCTTGAATGGGTTCATGACACTAACACTTTAGGACCCAAGAAAATGTGGGTACCAAAATTAAGTCCTAAATTATTTGATGTAGGTACACACCAAGGCTCCAAGACGTAAGGAGCGGTGGTACCTTGATAGTGGTTGTTCAAGACACATGACATGGGACATCAACAACTTTATAACCCTATCAAGGTACGTGGAAGGTGGCACCGTCACCTTCGGGATGACTCCAAGGGTACTATCATCGGTATAGGTAACATTCAAATTGGTGCATCTCCTATTATAGAAAATGTTGTTCTTGTTGATGGTTTGAAACATAACTTGCTTACTATTAGTCAACTTTGTGACCGTGGACTTAAAGTTATTTTTGATGATTCTTCTTGCAAAATCTTTGATCGTAAAACCAATGATTGTATTCTCACCGGATTTCGTGATAATAATGTTTATATCATTGACATGCTTAATTTGGATTGTTCTACTAAATCCTTAAATGTTTTTGATAAAAATTCTTGGCTTTGGCATAGAAGATTAGGACATGCATCTTTTGATCATCTTGCTAGGATTAATTCTAAGGAATTGGTGAAGGGTATTCCTTACTTGAAGTTTGAGAAAGATCGCATTTGTGGTGCGTGCCAACTTGGGAAACAAACCAAGTCTTCCTTCAAACCAATCAAGGATATCATGTCAACTAGGCCATTAGAATTAATTCATATGGATCTTTTTGGACCAACTAAAACTAAAAGCTTAAATGGTAGTAGATATGCATTTGTTTTAGTTGATGATTTGTCCTGTTTTACTTGGTTTTCTTTTGGAACACAAAGATCAAACTTTTACTCATTTCAAGATTTTTCGAAAAAGGGTTGAAAAAGAAAAGGGTTTTTCGATTTTGAAAATAAGGAGTGATAGAGGTGGTGAGTTTGTTAACCAACTCTTCATGACTTATTGTGATGAAAAGGGAATCAAGCATGAAATGTCATGTCCTAGAACTCCACAACAAAATGGAGTTGTAGAAAGAAAGAATAGAACACTTCAAGAGATGGCTAGGAACATGATAAGTGAATATGACCTCCCTCAATATCTATGGGCTGAGGCCGTAAACACCGCATGCTATATTTCAAATCGTATTTATTTGTGTAAAAATTCTTCCAAAACATCTTTTGAAATGTATTATTCTAGAAAACCTAATGTTGCATATTTCAAAGTTTTTGGATGCAAGTGTTTTGTTTTGAATACTAGAGATAACTTGGGTAAATTTGATGCTAAGGCTTATGAAGCTATCTTTGTTAGATACTCTACTACTAGTAAAGCTTATAGAGTATTCAATAGATCTTCCTTACCATTGAAGAATCCATGCATGTTAAATTTGAAGAATCTAATGTGGTTGTTGAGAATGTTGTAGAGATTGACCCATTAGGTGAAGACATGGAGAGACTATCGTTGAAGGACTCACCCGCTCAAGAAGAAAAGCAAGAACCCATTGGTGATGTCCAAGAGGATAAAGAGGAAAGCTCTCAACCGCTTCCTAAAGATTGGAGATATGCTACAAATCACCCCAAGGAACTCATTTTAGGTGATGTCTCTAAAGGGGTAACAACTCGCTCCAAGCTTCATGACTTATGTGGTAACTTTGCATTCATTTCTCATTTTGAACCCAAAAACATCCTCGAAGCCGAGGGGGACTCATATTGGTTGCTAGCCATGCAAGAGGAACTCAATCAATTTGAGCGCAACCAAGTTTGACACCTTGTTCCTAGGCCTCACGATAGACCAATAATTGGTACTAAGTGGATCTTTAGGAATAAGATGGATGAGTTCGGAAATATCATTAGGAATAAAGCTAGGTTAGTGGCCCAAGGTTACACTCAAGTTGAGGGAATTGACTTTGAGGAGACCTTTGCACCCGTAGCATGGCTTGAAGCCATACGGATGACACTAGCTTTTGCATCTTTTAAAAATTTTAAACTTTTTCAAATGGATGTGAAAAGTGCATTTTTGAATGGTTTTATAAATGAAGAGTTTATGTTGAACAACCTCCCGGTTTTGTTGATCATGTTCATCCTAATTTTATTTTTAAACTTGATAAAGCTTTGTATGGATTGAAACAAGCTCCAAGAGCTTGGTATGAAAGGCTTTCTAGTTTTCTCATTTCAAATGATTTTGTTAAAGGCAAAGAAGACACAACATTATTCACTAAGCATGTTGATAATGACATTTTAATTGTGCAAATTTATGTGGATGATATAATTTTTTGTTCTACTAATGAGATTTTATGCAAGGAATTTGAAAAGGCTATGCAATGTGAGTTTGAAATGTCTTCCATGGGTGAATTGAATTTCTTTCTTGGACTCCAATCAAGCAATTGCAAGATGGGAACTTCATATGTCAAGCCAAGTATGCAAAGAAACTCGTAAAGAAGTTTGGACTTGAAGGCTCAAAAGTTTGCAACACTCCCATGGCAACTACAATCAAGCTTGATAAGGATGACCAAGGTAAATGTGTTGATATTAAGTTATATAGAAGTATGATAGGAAGTTTGTTGTATTTGACGGCAAGTAGGCCGGACATCATGTTTAGTGTGTGTCTTTGTTCTAGATTCCAATCGTGTCCTAAAGAGTCCCATCTTATTGCGGTAAAACGCATCATTCGTTATATTAAGGGCACAATTGAAATGGGTCTTTAGTATCCGAAAACCGGAGATTTTTCAATGACGAGTTATTCGGATGCCGACTATGCGGGTTGTAGAGTAGATAGAAAGAGTACTAGTGGGACATGTAAATTTCTTGGTAATTGTCT
Organism: Agave tequilana; assembly: GCA_038442645.1. Taxonomy (NCBI): domain Eukaryota; kingdom Viridiplantae; phylum Streptophyta; class Magnoliopsida; order Asparagales; family Asparagaceae; genus Agave; species Agave tequilana. The sequence continues at coordinate 10,702 of JAVJIF010011842.1, read as the reverse complement.
TGTTTCATGGTCCTTTAGGAAACAAAATTCCGTAGCTCTCTCAACCGCCGAGGTGGAGTATGTTGCCGCGGGGGCTTGTTGTGCACAAGTCCTTTGGATGAAACATACTCTCCTTGATTATGATTTGCATTATAACCATATAAAAATTTTTGTGATAATACTAGTACTATACATATTACTAAGAATGCAAATCAACATAGTAAGACCAAGCACATTGAGATTAGATATCACTTTCTTAGAGATCGTTTTGAGAAAGGTGATATAGATATTGATTATGTTTCCACGAATTTGCAACTTGCCGATATTTTCACTAAACCACTTGATTTTGCTAGATTTTCCTTTATTTGTGGTGAACTTAAAGTTTGTGTTATTGAATAAAAATATTTTCTTAACCCTTTTGATGTATGACAAAAAGGGGGAGAATGAGTTTAATATATGGAAATATGAGTTCATATGGTTTTGGTTCCATATGAGTTTATATATGTTTTTGTGTTTTTGTTTTTTTTGATGTGTTTTTATGAATTCTTGTATTTGAGTTTAAGTGTTTTGCAAGTATTTATATCTCATGGTTTTTAGTCTTATGGTTTTTGCTTGCTATTCAAATTGTTTTTCTTTGTTAATATAGCATAATTTGAGGGGGAGCTTTCTCCTCCCCCATATTTTTGTTCATAGCCTATTTGTTTTGTCATCATCAAAAAGGGGAGATTGTTGGCCCAAAAGGTTACACTCTCCATTTGTTTACAGTTTTGATGATAACAAAACAAATAAGAGCTATTTAGTACTAATTAGTTTGTTCAAGATAAGTTTCAGGTTAGTACCATATTTTGAGGCCATTGCTTAGCTTTTGCAAGAATTCTAGGCTCATCGAGCAAATAAGGCAAATGGCGCATCAAGGAAGGAACATAGAAGAGAAGGCTCTAGCAAGGCATTGCATGACTCAAGATTTCAAGATTGCTCAAGAGACTTCATTAGATTTGTTCCTAATTTTATAATTTTGTTAAAGAATAGTGAATAGGTTTGAAGCTCTATCACACACATTTTTGTGCACATATCATTTCCAAAAATATTCCCTATAAATATGTAAAAATTATTTTAATTTAAAGCCTCTTGTTTACAAACTCAATTTTGGGTATTATACATGTTTTAAATCAAAACTATTTTGTTAGATTTCAAATTCCCTTCTAAATTATGTTTCAGTTTTGATTTTTGGCCTGAGCCGGTCGACCGACCGGTCGACCGACACTATGAGGTCATATCGTCGACGATCGATTCGGCATACCACCACCGAACTTCTGCAGCTTGGTGCGTATCCGTGTGCACGTTTCGCGGTCGACCGGGCGGTCGACCGTAGCCCTTCAGTCGACCGACCGGTCGACTGACTGTAGTGCAGTTGCTTTCTGTTTCTGCCCAGTCGACCGGGCGGTCGACCGATATCCTGCAACAGCTATTTTATTTGTACCCCGGTCGACCGAGAGAGTCGTTTCAACAGTAACGGCTACTTTTTAAACATGTTTTATTTTTGTCTTTTTCTTTCCTAAAAGGGTTTAAATGATATTTTCTAATCATAATACTTCCTAATTAGCATTAAGTGGGTTTACTCTTTAATCCCTAGCCCTCTCCTATAAATAGGGGTGATTAGGGAGAGGTTTCTTTACAACAAAAGTTTACAAAAGTTTCAAAAGTTTAAGGCATTCAAAAGAGATTTTGTTCTTAGTTTTTGTGCTGAAATTCTCTCTCATTTTCTGAAGTATTTTTCAAACTCTCTGATTTTATTTTCTTTTCCACTAACAATCAAGAGCTTCAATCCTACTCATTGTTCTACTAGGATTTTGTAAGGGAAGAGAATTTTTCAAGAGAGAGTTTGTGGTCTTTTGATCACCAAGAGATACTTGTACTTGAGATTGTGGTGTTGGGTACTGAAAAGAAACCTAGAGGGGGTGAATAGGTGTAAATGCTAATCTAAGACTAAATGAAAAACTTAATGCTCTAAATGCGGAAGCTAATGCAAATGTTGCACAAACTAATACAATACAACAAGTGTAGCCGAATTCCCCTTGCGAGGCTCTGGACTAACTCCCCTTGATTCCCCTTTAAATGGGTTGAAGTGCTATGTGAAGCTCTTGTTGGATGAGTATAAGTTAGGCACACACACACACAAGCAATCCTAGCAATGTGCACACACAATCAAGCCAAGCAATCAAGGATATAGCAATATGGATTATGCAAGGCACAACACAAGCAAATAAATATGACAAGATGAATTATGCTCAACACAAGCAAATATGATATGAATGAGGTATGATGCTTTGCACAATATAAATGAGAGAGAGTTAGAGAGACAATGGATCAATCGCAAAGACCAAGATATGTTTCGAGGTTCGAGCACCTTGCTCTACATCCCCGCCTACACCACCGTGTAGGATTTCCAATCCACTATCTCTCACCGAGGGAACCTCTACCGAAGAGGATTTGTTTCAACACTAGGAGTACCAAACTCCTCTCTCAAACAATAACCTCCACCGAGGCCAACAACCAACCAACAACCACCTCTACCGAAGAGGCTCACAACCAACACAATCACCTCTACCGAAGAGGGATCCAAACCAACCCACTCTGATCACCTCTACCGAAGAGGTTCACAAAAGCAAGGAGGGTTTACAAGAAGTGGTTACAAAGACCACAAACACAATCTTTCTTTCTTTTCTCTTTTCTTTTTCCACAAAAACAAGATCCTAATAGATTAGGATAGGTGATAGCTCAAGTGTGGAAACAAGGTGTTTTTGGAAACCAGCAACAAAGAAAATCTACTTGGGAAATCACTTGTAAATGATAGAAACGAAAACAAAACAATCTCCCAAAACCCTAGCTTTCTTTGATTTTCCAAAAACCCAAAAACAAATAAGATGAAATCTTTTTGACTTAAAAACTCTTTTAAACTCTTTTAAACACTAGAGAAAGTCTGGAATTTTTTCTCCTTGAAAACCTAGCCAAAATCCCAAAGAGATGGGGTTTATATAGGCCAAAACAGAAACTAGCCGTTAGAGCTGAGCTGGCATTTCTGACAGGCAACGGTCGACCGCCGGTCGACCGTCCAACGGTCATATTTTGACCCATTGGAGCTACCGGTCGACCGCCTGGTCGACCCAAACTAATAGAGAGCAGAACTCTCTACAGCGGTCGACCGTCCGTCGACCGGACCACTGTGCTGCCAGACGTGCACAAGTCTGTGCACGTCGGTCGACCCGTGCGGTCGACCGTCCCTTGGTGCGGTCGACCGTCCCGGTCGACCGACCAGCCTGTCAGCACAAAAAAATAAGATCAGAAAATTTGGGAAAAATTTTTATAAAAATCTTTTATCTTTTTCTGAAAATTCTATAAAACTTGTTTTAACATTTTATATTGAAACATAAACATGTGATAAAAATTTTCAAGACATATATCAATCATATCAATTCATTTTTGTGTCTTGCCAATTTTATCAAAACCAAAACTAGTATTTTTATCAAACTTGATTTTTCAATAGGAAATCTGATTTTCCTAAAACTTTTATAGAAATACAAAAACATGATATTTGAACATTATTAAGCATGATGCATATGGACATAGGTCCAATATACATTCACAGAATATATCACAGTTTTTGTTCTTTAATTTCAGATATGTTTTATACCAAACATAAAACTACATGAATAGGTACGTCAAACTAAGTTTGTATAAGTCATATAAGCATGTATATATATAGAGCCATCTAATATACATATAAAACATGTAACTTGTTTTGATCAAACTATTCATGAAAACCAAAATCCAAATCATGAAATGTGTGTGTATGTGTACTTGAGCATATCATACTATTCTAATCTTTACAAATGGATCTAAAACTCACAATCTAAACTAGATACCTAAGTCTTCTTGATGATCTCCATCTTCAAGTAGACTTGCTCCCAAACGCGTGATCCACAGAGTGCAAAGGAAAGATCTTGAAGCTTGAGCACCGGAATCACCATGATAAGCTTCTAAACTCCTCGTTGAAGCTAATTACCAACTAATATCTTGGTTAATGATCTGAAACTTAAACAATACAAGATTATAGTAAACATAACTACATGAGTTAATCATCATCAAAACTAGGGTGGAAGGCCTTTGGGCCAACAATCTCCCCCTTTTTGATGATGACAAAACTCATGGAGTTTATATGCATGGATTAAAGTAAAGCTTCAAAGAAGCTCCCCTTAACTCATGCATAGCCAAATAAACATAATAATATGCAATGAAGGCTCTTAAAAAACATGAATGCACAAATATGCATAAACAATAAAGGTTCTAGATACCAATGAAATATTTAAAGCAAAGCATGCTCTAGATACCAATTACAAATAAACATTTTCAGCAAAGCATGCTCTAGATACCAATAAACATACATTAAACTATATTAAACTTAATATATGCAAAAACATAACTATGCATATATATAAAACTCACAAATAATTCTCCCCCTTTTTGTCAATCATCAACAAAGGGGTAAACATTCAAAAACTATAAATAAAATGAGGGTAAAATTTTTTCTCCCCCCTTTTTGTGTCAATCAAAACAATGCAAACAATGGTCTCCCCCTTTTTGTCTAAACAAAAACAAAGTCAATAAGGGGTGACTACAAATATGATATCAATTAAAAATATGTCAATGAAGCATCTTGATACCAAATGAAGATAAATAAAGATTAATAAATGTTATATGCTATATACATTCATGAAGAGGAAGACGCTAAGTTAGCTTCCCTACACTATGAGTTACATGAAGAAAGGAATACACGCCCTAATTCACATAACACAAAATATGTAATGCATAAAGGAGATGTGAAGCTCCCCCTACACACGTGTACCACATAAGGAAGAGTTGTCAAGCTCTTCAATACAAGACCTCACATGAATTTATACACATATAGGCAATGTAAAATAATATGTTTTTTCTTAAACAAAATTTTGAGATACCAATTTAAAACATTTAACATAAACATCTTGATATCATTAAGAGAAATGTGTTCTTTTAAACATATGATACCAATTTGAACTATAATTTTAACATAAAGCAAGGGAGTGGAAATCAAATACCAATTGAAAGACAACATCCAATTGAAAGACAACATCAAATTTTCTCCCCTTTTATGAAATACCAACTAAACATATGCATAAGCTTGTTAAGATACCATTGAAAACAAATCAAACATAGAAAATTTTCAAGCTTAGCATAAACAAGTTATATACGTATGAAAATTAGATACCAATTGACATGATATTCTTGAAAGAGTAAGCATACATATACAAAACATATATGAGTATACAAAAAGATCAAAAATTGATACCAATTGAAAGTGTTCAATGATACCAATTGAAAGAATAGGGTCAATCGTATATCTCATGTTATAACGAAGAATATGAACTAGTTAAATGAAAAGTTTTGTTAACTAGTACGAAATCCTTCAGTAAGGAATAAATACAAATCATTTTTCATAAAAATGAAATCCACACGATAATCAACACTCTAATCCAATTAAGCATAAAAATGTCTCATGAAAACAAAACATGAGCAAATAATAAATGTGAGTGTACAAGTCAAGTATGGAGATCACAATCATGAAAGTTTGTTCAATTAAGTTCAATTATTCCTTTAAACAAGAAAACTAAAAATTAATATTATTTAATCTTCAAGGCATATGTATGTCTAATACAAACCAAAGTATACATACATATCTAAGATACAAACGAGTCCACAAGATATATGCATGAAGGCACGTGGCTCAAAAAAAAGGATATTCATGTATATCTAATGGTTTGGACAAGGTAACATATACATGAAGTTTAAATACCAATTAAGGAAAACATGAAAAGCATGAAAAGTATGAAAATTTAGCTTTTTATTAAAACAATTTGATACCAATTCTTTTCAAGATATATGTATGATTTGTCAACACAAGAAGTATACATACATATCCCTTAAACACACTTTGAGTCCATAATAGATATTTTCATGAAAGGCAAATGACTCAAGGGGTATACATGTATCTTCAAGTTTGGCAAATACACATATACATGAATGAAAACTCATAATCATAACAACAAATACCAAAATGGAATACAAGTTTAAAATGTATGAATCATCAAAACAAGACTATACTAGCACATCTAATGGGAACAAACAAGCATTCAATCTCAAACATATATAGATTTATTTGTAGCCCATCATATGTACAAATATAAATCCTAGTCTTAATGAAAACTAACATCTAACATAATTCAAAATATGAAGTATCAAAACAAACACGAATATTATTTTGCTATATAAACAAGCAAAGATTCATCAAAAATTCTTTTATCAAACTTCTAGGTATATGTATGATTCATCCAATTTAACAATATACATACATATCCCAACCGTAAACGTTCTTAAAGTATTTGCATGAAGGCAAAAACTCATGGGTATACATGTATATTTATTAGGTTTGAATTCAAATACATATACATGAAGTAAAAACATGAAAATAGGCATAGCAAGTATAAATGAAGGACTCATCAAAACTAGCTTATATATGTGCATATAGTGGGTACAAATGAGCATGAAGTGCAAACATATAAAAGTCATTTGTTCTCACTATGTGTACATGTATACATGCATGTGTTTGATAAAATCTACATCTAAACTAGTTTATACCACATAAAGCATAAAACAACAAAAAATCATCATGAGAAAACTAAAACATGATTACTATGTAAATTCACATGTATTAGATTCATGATGTACATTATAGCTAACAAAGGTGAGAACACTAAATATGAGTTTATATAAGCATGTGTGTCTCAATACTATATATGTGTGTCAAGGATCTAATAATCATGGCATTTACATACTAATCCAAAGACATGATTACATGCTATAAAACATCATATGAAAGCATGTAAACAATAATAAGGAGTTAAGAATTGTTTATCAAAACCTAGAAGGCAACTCTCCTTGTCTCCAAAACATGGTGTCATCTCCACAAATCTTCCCTTGAAAATGATGCATCCAATTGATTTCCTTTAAGTCCGGAACGCATCCACTCAAGGTGTCATCACTCTCACGTCATGTGAGAGCCACCCTACATTAAACAAAGAGGGGTGGTCTTTGGTACCCACATCTTGTTGGGTCCATGGGGGTTAGTCCTTTCCTAACACAAACAAATTTCTTTGCTAAATTTGAAACATTTAATCTATCATAACAAATTAGCAAGATGGCCTTTTCGGCCACAATGTGTACATGTGTACACATGAGCATACATGTGTTGATGGTGTCCGTGTGGAGCATGTGTATGCCGTGGAGGGTGTGCATGCATATAGGATGGAATTTGTTTCTTTCGAAACAAAGATTCAAACGTGTATGCCCAACAACACATTGGCTCAAAGTGGAGCCTAAACAATCAACACTCTTCTTAAGCATGGATATATCATTGTTAATTAAAGAAGAGGTGGCACATGCAATAGGTGAAGTATGTGATACTACCCTAGCATGGCAAACATGAGCATCAATCTTATTTTGTAAAACAATGTTCTTATCTAAACAAATATTTAACTCATTTGAAATAGAAATAATTTTATTTTTCAATCAACATTCTCTTTTAAACAAAATCAATTTTTGAAGACAGTTTTCATTTTTCTTCAAAATAGCATGGCAATCATTTTTAGACTTCAAAAAGTATTTTTCTTTAAGTGCAAGATCAAGTTGAGATTTTAATGAATCCCTCTCATTAGCAATCTCCTCTTTCTCTTGCAAAACACAATCAACTCTAGAATGCAAACTCTTATTTTCTTTTTCAATTTCTAGACTTTTCTTTTTCAAAATCTTATAATTTTCAATTATTTTTCACAAACATAGAAAGTTCTTCATTTAAAGCATGGCATCAAAACTATCACTGAAGAACTAGAGCATCATCACTATCTAATGGGGTTCAGAATGTACCTCAGGGAGTCTTTCCCTTGGACCATATAGCATTGTGATTCGGAATCTCCACTAGACTCCTCCTCTTGAATTGCACATGAAGCTCCGAGGTGGTGGTTGTTTGTTGTCAATTTGTTCCACACTACAAAGGCGGAATCAATGTTAGAACACACATAAGATAATCTTTAGGCAATGTGCTTCTAATGGCCTCAAGGGCTTGTGCATTGGCCCCTATATGATTACCATTACCAAGATAGCATTTCTTGGTAGCGGCAAGAAAGACATGCAAGCCTAGGGTTTCAAATACATGGACATCCTATACTTCCAAATGTCAATGTTAGAAGGGTCAAAGTTAGGTGGGGTCATGAAGTCCATGGTAAACTATATGTATGCAAACAAGCAAATGCAAATGAAAGATTAGCAAGCAAATGGATCTCACTCCTAGGATGTTAAGCCTAATATCAGGAGCACTAGCTCTGATACCAATTGAAAAGACACCTAGAGGGGGGGTGAATAGGTGTAAATGCTAATCTAAGACTAAATGAAAAATTTAATGCTCTAAATGCGGAAGCTAATGTAAATGTTGCACAAACTAATACAATACAACAAGTGTAGCCGAATTCCCCTTGCGAGGCTCTGGACTAACTCCCCTTGATTCCCCTTTTAAATGGGTTGAGGTGCTATGTGAAGCTCTTGTTGGATGAGTATAAGTTAGGCACACACACACAAGCAATCCTAGCAATGTGCGCACACAATCAAGCCAAGCAATCAAGGATATAGCAATATGGATTATGCAAGGCACAACACAGCAAATAAATATGATAAGATGAATTATGCTCAACACAAGCAAATATGATATGAATGAAGTATGATGCTTTGCACAATATAATGAGAGAGAGTTAGAGAGACAATGGATCAATCGCAAAGACCAAGATATGTTTCGAGGTTCGAGCACCTTGCTCTACATCCCCGCCTACACCACCGTGTAGGATTTCCAATCCACTATCTCCCACCGAGGTAACCTCTACCGAAGAGGATTTGTTACAACACTAGAGTACCAAACTCCTCTCTCAAACAACAACCTCCACCGAGCCAACAACACCAACAACCACCTCTACCGAAGAGGCTCACAACCAACACAATCACCTCTACCGAGAGGGATCCAAACAATACCACTCTGATCACCTCTACCGAAGAGGGATTCACAAAAGCAAGGAGGGTTTTACAAGAAGTGGTTACAAAGACCAAAACACAATCTTTCTTTCTTTTCTTTTTACTTTTTTCCACAAAAACAAGATCCTAATAGATTAGGATAGGTGATAGCTCAAGTGTGGAAACAAGGTGTTTTTGGAAACAGCAACAAGAAAATCTACATGGGAAATCACTTGTAAATGATAGAAAACAAAAACAAAACAATCTCCCAAAACCCTAGCTTTCTGATTTTCCAAAAACCCAAAAACAAATAAGATGAAATCTTTTTGACTTAAAAACTCTTTTAAAAACTCTTTTAAACACTAGAGAAAGTCTGAATTTTTCTCCTTGAAAACCTTAGCCAAAATCCCAAAGAGATGGTTTATATAGGCCAAAACAGAAACTAGCCGTTAGAGCTGAGCTGGCAGCTCTGACAGGCAACGGTCGCCGGCCGGTCGACCGTCCAACGGTCATATTTTGACCCGTTGGAGCTACGGTCAACCGCCCGGTCGACCCAAACTACAGAGAGCAGAACTCTCTGCAGCGGTCGACCGTCCGGTCGACCGGACCACTGTGCTGCCAGACGGCACAAGTCTGTGCACGTCGGTCGACTCCGTGCGGTCGACCGTCCCCTGGTGCGATCGACCGTCCGGTCGACCGACCAGCCTGTCAGCACAAAAAATAAGATCAGAAAATTGGGAAAAATATTTTATAAAAATCTTTATCTTTTTCCTGAAAATTCTATAAAACTTGTTTTAACATTTTATATTGAAACATAAACATGTGATAAAATTTTCAAGACATATATCAATCATATCAATTCATTTTTGTGTCTTGCCCAATTTTATCAAAACCAAACTAGTATTTTTATCAACTTGATTTTTCAATAGGAAATCTGATTTCCTAAAACTTTATAGAAATACAAAACATGATATTTGAACATTATTAAGCATGATGCATATGGACATAGGTCCAATATACATTCACAAAATATATCACAGTTTTTTGTTCTTTATTTCAGAAATATGTTTTATACCAAAACATAAACTACATGATAGGTACGTCAAACTAAGTTTGTATAAGTCATATAAGCATGTATGTATATAGAGCACATCTAATTACAGATAAAATGTAAACTTTTTTGATCAAACTATTCATGAAAACCAAAATCCAAATCATGAAATGTGTGTATGTGTACTTGAGCATATCATACTATTCTAATCTTTACAAATGGATCTAAAACTCACAATCTAAACTAGGATACCTAAGTCTTCTTGATGATCTCCATCTTCAAGTAGACTTGCTCCCAAACGCGTGATCCACCGAGTGCAAAGGAAAGATCTTGAAGCTTGAGCACCGGAATCACCATGAATAAGCTTCTAACCTCCTCGTTGAAGCTAATCCCAACTAATATCTTGGTTAATGATCTGAAACTTAAACAATACAAATTATTAGTAAACATAACTACATGAGTTAATCATCATCAAAACTAGGGTGGAAGGCCTTTGGGCCAACAGGTACTCCGGTGTAATTGTAACCT